>JAAOAY010000368.1:0-150788 GCA_013396255.1 Fusarium sp. NRRL 25303 | reverse complement strand
ATAATAAAGTAGCTATAATATTGTTAGTAATTATAATTAAAAGTTAAGTTAGATAACTTATTATATATTAGATAATTAAAGTATAGTATATTATAGGGGTTAATATAAGACCTTTAAAGTAAGGTTATAGGAAAAAGATTCTAGCTAGCTAAAGAGTAAGTAAGGCTTTTTAGCTAAATTAAGTATATTTAGGTTTAGGCTGTAATTAAGGTAGCTAACTTAATAATATTAACTTAATAAAGCTTTATTATTTAAAAGGTAAGGAATATTTAAATTATAGTAGATTTTAGAGATACTTAAATACCTTTTAAGGCTAATATGTAAACTTAAAAAAAAAAAATTTATCTCCTATTATACTAACTCATTAAGATATTTGCGATTTAGAAAAGAGTTTCTAAGTTTCCTCGACGCCAAGTGCCTTGGTCCAAAGTGATACAATGTGGGGGGGGGGAATAGAGATGAAGATGAGGATTTTGCTCCTGTCACGCAGCCAGTTGCGCAATGTGGCGGAGCCGTGTGAGGCAGGCATCGCTTATACGTATCTTTGTAACTTATTCGTCAATCTAATCGCCAGAGCGCTGCTCACTTTTGGACTTGCTGTCGGCGAGTGCTTGATTGGCCTTTCAGTTTTGCAGTTCATCATGTAAGTCGATGTTCTTATTACTTGGTTCTCGTGCCCTCCATCGTTATCAGAGTCAATGAATGACATATCGTATATCTTGAACTAGAGGGGCCTTTCCAAACGTCATGAGTAACAAGGAGACGACCAGGCCCCTGAGAGATGGCCAGGGTCTCTCTAATTTATTGTTACTGTGAGGCAGATGCCAGGGATTATCACTCAATCTCTAGGCAGGGAGTCATGGTGCAAAATTATCCTTAAAACACGATAGGTCGTGTATTTAAAAGTATGAGAGTCAGCTATGAAAACAACGACCTTCCATCTTGCGATGTGTTGGTTCCACGGTTTCAGACTCCCTCAACATGCAAGGATAAGGCAATCTATACTGCCATTTTACCCCGCGGGAGCTAACCTTAGGGCCAAAGGATGTCACGATTCTAACTTAGCTTTCTCAACATGAATAGCTCAAACATACAGAAAAGACAATAATGTTTTGAGAGTAAGTTGTGATGCTCCCATCTGATTGCTAAACAGGCCTATCTAACATACATACGTACTGTCCAAGTTACTGATTCCATAGTCACACGCCGACCACGATGTGCCGCTGGCCTGCATCAAGAGAAACACACCTGAAGTATGAGCTGAAATTAGCAAGCCAGGATGCTGTGACCAACATGCATAACAGTCGTCGCACTAGGTAGACAAGGGAGTCGAGAGATGCCTCGCCGGCTTTCTCACGACACTGGCTTTTCTTTAAAGACTTCTGCCCCCTCTTCCCCAAATGAATCTCAAATAGCTCATCTACTACCCAGCCATTGTGTAGCTATCGACGTGTCCCCATACAGAAAACGAACGCAATAAGCCTTACTTGCCAACCATGGCTACCATACAGGAGGCGGAGCAAATCGTGCGACGTTTGGCCAAGAAGCATGGGTATCTAAGGGAAGCCATGATGGATGATATCGAACAATTTAATGCCTCATATCGCCAGGAGATTGATGAATTTCGGCTGGCGGTGGAAAACGAGCTATCGTACTCTATCAAGATGTAAGTGTCTAGGCCAAGTTTCCGATTGCATTTACTAAAACTATCCGCTAGATTGGCAAAGCAGATTTATGGCAGTGGTGCTCGATTTGTTTTTGAACTTCTTCAGAATGCAGAGGATAACATCTTCAACATGGCTCGCAAAGCAAAAGCGTTGCCTTTCATCTCCTTCAAGATCTATCCAGATAAAGTCATCGTCGAGTGCAACGAAGATGGCTTTACAGAGCCAGATTTAGAAGCTATTTGCGCTGTTGGACAAAGCAGCAAGTCAGCTTCCCACGGATACATTGGCGCCAAAGGTATTGGTTTCAAATCCGTGTTTATCGCCGCATCTAGAGTTTATATTCAGTCCGGGAATTTCTCCTTCGAGTTTCGGCATAAAAAGACGGATCCAGGCATAGGCATGGTTAGACCTATCTGGGTAAATCCAGTTGAGACTATCCCCAGCCCTCTAACCCGCATGACACTATACATCCACGACCAGGGAGGCCCGGACGACCTTCAACATCTGAGGAGGATTATTTCTATGCAATTTGATGATCTACAGGAAACTTGTTTGCTCTTCCTGCGCAAGCTTGAGCAAGTCAGTGTAGAGTTCTACGATGAGAACGGTGAACTGGAACGATCAAAGTACTTCCGCAAGCATAAGATCGACGAGTATCGCGTATCTCTGGAGACCACATCTGCTGCTCATGGATATGAGACTACCCAAAGTCAAATTTATCACATCACGAGGCAAATGGCGACCAACTTGGCCCAGAGCGACAATCGTGAGCTTCCTGATACCGAAGAGGCTAAGAATGATTCCTCCAAAGCCGAAGTCGTTCTGGCTTTCCCAATCACTGATAACTCTGAACCACTTATCAGTCAGAGGAACCAAGATCTGTTCGCATTTTTGCCTCTCAGAAGATCCGATTATAAGGTTGGCTTCTTCCATCGTCGCACGAAAACTATGACTGACTCTGATCTAGTTTTTAATTCATTCCGATTTTGATACAAACGCCAATCGACAGGATATTGTCACCACATCACGGAGGAATCTAGACCTTCGCGGTTGGATTGCTTCTGCGTTCTTTCAGGCGATTCTGCAGTTCTGCGAGCATCCTACACTCTGCTACAGCTGGCCTATGTTCCTCCCATCCTCCTCAGATACCAGTTCCGATGCATTCTGGTCAGGCCTTAATCACGAGATAAAAAGCTTGATGAAGAAAATCCCAGTTCTGAAATCCCGCAATCGAATCGACTTGCGCCTGGTAGGCGATGTTGTCATTCTCACCAACGATGCTCAGGATGCGGAAGGGCATCCTTTGTTTGACGACCCGACTAAAGATCTTTATCTTTCGTCTAACTATTCCCAAAAGACAGTAGACATTCTAAAAGGCTACGGGCTAGGGATAATGAGCATACAAACATTCCTCAACTTACTGGAAACCGATCTCCGCAGTTCCAACTCCAGGTTTCATGGAAATAACACGACCGATGAATGGCACTCAGCTGTAGCGCGCCTGCTTTCTAAAACACTCAAGAATTCGCTATCTATACAACAGAGACTGAAGTCGTTACCTTTGCTCCCTCTGAGATATGGAACGTGGACAGCGATTACATCTGGGCCAGTGTATTTCCCAAAGACGAGAGATATCGATATCCCTGACTTCTTAAACCTCAAAGTTATTAGTGTTTATGCATCCAAGAATTCGGATAGAAGTACCTTATTCCAACACCTAGGAGTCTGTCAGGCCACATATAACGACGTGAGAGCATCGATCTTCAGCTCGTTCAACTCGGGGATGCTTTCCCTGTATAAGACGTATTTGAACTTTCTTTATCTGACACACGAGATCGGGAAACACGGGCAGGAAGAATACACGAAAGTTCGTGTCATGACTGGTGCTTTAGTGCGAAAGAACCCGCATGAGACAGATATACATCTCCCTGGAAAACAGCATGCGTACAGTCCTGCAAGCCTTTTAGACTTCAAAGAGGCCTCGCCAGATTTATCCGTGGATTTCTTACATTCGACATATATGGAAAGCACACCAGACAAGCCGAGCTTATTCCACCCAAGCTGGGAGACGTGGCTCTGCGAATTCATCGGTGTACGAGAGCGGTTGAGACTCATTTCACGAGATAAACGCGGCTTATCGGATGTCTTTCTGTATGTCTTTGAGCACCGCCCAGAGAAATTCTTGGGGTTATTTGAGCATCTCTGGCTACACGAGAAATCAAGTTTGGTGACAAATTGGGCTGTTCGATCAAAGATTAAGGATCTGCCTGCTAAGAAACTCTGCGGAGTTGACTATTCACTCAAGCTAAAGGAAGCCTGGTTTCCCCTTAAGTATTTAAGACACCTTGTCGACCGCTACATGGAATATCCTAAGCAATTTCCCTTTCTCAAACTTGAGGAATCAGACACAAACGAATTGGTCGTGTCAAAATGGCATTTCCTGAGTGAGTACTTTTCAGTCAGTAAAGACGATAACATAGATTTCCTACTCCAAATACTTCTTTACATTCAGAAATCATGCCCCGGACGGCCTTCCGACAGTCAAACACAAAAGGTGTTTGACTTGTACATCGCGATATACGCCAGACTCACGGTTTCTAGTGATGGGCCAGACGCGAGACGCAAGATTACGTCAGTATCGCTTTTGTGTGTAAAGTGTGAACTTATAACTGATCTATTATTAGGCAGTACTTCAATAAACAAGGTGTCCTCGACCCCAATCAGAATGATCCTGTGTGGACGGCATCTCCGTTCTGTTTATGGACCGCACCGCCAGATATGGTCATTTTTCATTCTCTCAGGGCTTCCTATAGGAAATTGATGGATAACGAGAAATTTGGGAACATCGAGAACCTATTCAAGCGAACACTTCAAATTCCGGATGCGTCGTTGGAACACCTGGTGTCCGAGCTGACCAAACTCCGAGAGGAAGGTTGTGAGGAAATACCTCGCATGCGGGCAATCTATGATTATCTGCACAAGGTAAACGTACCTTTGCCACGTCTGAAGTACGTGAACAGCTAATCCCATAATGAGAAGTATCGTTTCCTGCTAACATGAGAACAGAGCTGCATTTGAGACATCTCCCCTCATCTATTGTGAAACGCGACATGGCGAGTCTGGCTGGTATAAGACCTCAGATTGTCTGTGGTCTAGTGAAACAGTCATCCGTGGTAAAGCCATCCTGGATGAATGTTGGGAAGCTTATGAGAACTTCTTTGTTGGCAAGCTAGGTGTGAAGCTGCTCACCTTGCAGATGGTCTACGATGAACTGCGACAATCATCCGGGAACAATACGGAAGAGACCAAAGTGGCTATTCTGTCACTCAATGGTCTCCTACAAACAGAAACGACACTACTGGACCCAGAGCCGATCAGACAAGCCAAAGTATTTCCGGTCAGGTACCCAACTGGCACTGTCGTTTTGAGCTCAGTGAGCGTTGACTTTGCCATTGGAGATCGGGACAAGTTGAAGACGATGTTTCGTGACAAGGTTGCTCTCTTGGACTTTGAGATGGAAGAAGTCCGTCGTCTTAGACCATTGATCGAATGGCTGAAACTCCAAGATCGATACTTGTCTAACTCCGTTGAAGAAAGTACATTCATCTTAGGTGATTTGGAATGTCCAATTTCTACACCTAACCGAGACCTCAAACGCAAGGCTTATCATATTGCTCGGTACGTAGTGAACGGGGGTGCATTTGTTTCTTTATTCTATTGAATTCGAGATACTAACAACGGCTTATCCTGTAGTGTCGCTTCTACTTTCAACAGCCCTCGATTTGAGGACGACCCGCTCGGTCTCTATGAGAAGCTTCGCACAATGAGAGTCGTTGAGGTTGAAAGAATATCATCTGTGCTGAAGATCTTTCAGAACAAACAGTCGTTCGAGATTCCAGTAGCAACCGCCAACGAGCATATCGAAGATTCGACAGGAGAACTGACGATTTATGTCCCAAAGGAGCGCAGAGCGCAAGAACTCTGTTTCGGTTCAGTTCTTCCTAGAAAGTTCGCGGCATGGCTAATGCGCTCATCGAAGAGCCCCACCGATGGACTAATCGAAACGGACATTGTTAAGGTCTTAACTGCAGTCTTTGCGAGTGAAAGATTCGTCCTTGATGATGTACTCGACGACCAGGGAATCTTAACAGTGTCGTTCGACAACAGTGATGAGGCAGAGGAGCACCAGACAGAAGATCAAGAGGAAGAAGGTCAAGAACCACGACTATCGGGTAGTCACCTCGAAACCGATGATACCTCTCCAGAGCAGCTTACACCCGATCGTTCTTCTATAAATGCTGGTACGCCACCATATGCTGGATCCTCCGGGATTTCGCCAGAAGGAAGCCTTCCTGAAACAATCGTCGAGGCCATCTCCCAGCGAAGCCAGATGTCATATCAGTCTCATTCAGGAAGGGTACATCGCTCCTCTCAATCAGATTTGTTTCCTGTCTCACCACAGCCATCACACCACCCAAGCGAGCAAGTTCTTTCACACCCGCTTTTGGCTATAACCTTACCGCCTGAACAGCAATCTTCCGAAGACGCTAGATATCGCTCAATCCTGGACAGGGTTGTTGAAAAAGCCCGGAATGCGGCATTCCCATCCAGAGGGGCATTTGATATGACCCATATGCGGAATGCTCTACCTGGAGGTGATACTAACTCTTACCAGAGTTTCGATGGCCTGGACATCATGGGTACATTTCGTTCAACTAATCAGCTAGAGCGCGACAAGAAGGTTGGGGCTGCAGGCGAGTTATATGTGAGCAACCTCGTCTATGCATCGCAGACTTTTCGAGGCTAACCGATATATTCGTGTAGGTATTCGAGCTTCTGTCAAGTCTCAACTTGCCAAATTGGAACCGAACGAATTGGCAAAGCACGATCAGATCGTACGCGACTATCCACCCAGACTATACGAATCTAGAGGCTTGGAGAGGGAGGGAAACCGCCGACCTAGTTTACGTCGATACTGAAGGACAATTGACAAATACGCTGATCGGTTGTGGCTATCTTGGCCACGATGAGTGGCATGGGGCGCGGCCCAGATATTACATAGAAGTCAAGACTACGACTGGACCATGTAGTACCGCATTCTACATGAGTGGCAAGCAATACCAGTTGGTAAGCGTTTGGAGTGCAATTGTTCTTATAATAGGCTGACTTTATACAGATGCAACAAATCCACCACAACGAAGACCATTCGGAGATCTATATGGTCTTCCGCGTGTTCCAGCTCGATAGCGACGGGATTGGCCTGTGTGTTTATACTGACCCAGAGAAACTCAGGCAAGATGGGCGTCTACTCTTCAAAGGACAGGCGTGGTCAATTACCCCAGGACCCAACATGGGGTAGGTCAAACTTCACACTGGATAATGATGCACTTATAGCCACAAAGAATGGCAGAGGGGGGCTTCAGGGACGAGGAACCAGAGTTATATGGAACTAGCTATTGCAGTTGACAGCGCTGTTGATTCGTAATAGTTTCCAACGTCCGTTTCTATTATATAAAGGCGTGGAGATCTGGAAAGAAGTTCGATAATGGCGAAGTAGCCTTCAGCTGAGGCGCATACAAACGGAGTCCAATCAGTGTTTTTTCCGACTTGAAAAATGCCGTATGTTGTGATATAACATGAATGTAGCCAGAAGAAATAGTACCTAATGTTAGTATAAAAAATCTCCAAACCAGTTTAACGCCATCTGATCAATCGACCCTTAAACCAGCCGTATATCCGTAAATCGAGATCATGGCGTAACAGGCTTACCCATGACGACGAGATACCAAGACATCGGGACAAACGGCACAGAAGCATACGCGATGTCCACAATAAAAAGCCGTCGCAAACAAGAACAAGTTGGACGGAACGTAAAAATAGAAAAAGAAATGCAACTATTTCCTTGTTATTTCTCCGATTCAGTGGAGCTCTCTCTCGTTCCTGAACCTGTCCCCATTCGCGTGTCTTTTTTGAAACCCCGGATTTTACGTCACCTACGTCATATCGTGTTACACGTTGGACAAGGGTATAGCTCCCAGCCCGGGAATAAACAAAAGCAGCTCCCGTCTCTGCATCACCTTCTGTACCTTTATATTCATTTCTTTCGTGCCTGTAGTTTTCTTGAGTGAGCTTCAAAGATGGTGGGAAAACGTCAGTGGAATAACGAAGGTGCTCGCCATCGCGGCCGTCACGTTGGCGAAGAAACAAACCACGATGAACACCCTCGCGATCTCGAAACAGGTCGCTACTCATACTACGACCCCAACAAGAAATCCCGTCCTAAACCACGAATAATGCAATTCCAAGACGCAGCGCGCACCGCTCTCGAAGACGCTCGTCGCGGGGAGATCAAGCGTGCACTACTCCACGGCATCGATCGTCAAGGACTCGAGAAGTACAGAAAATCAGAAGAGGAGCTCAAAGCGATGAAGAACAAAAAGATCCGTGCTTTTTACGAGCAGCAGAACGAGCGGCTTAATGATTGGCTCGAGGTAGATGCTGTGGTGATGGCGATAGCGGATGATGTCCTGGAGAGCATGAATCCTGATCCGGACCATGATGGTGATCAGGAGAGGTGTGGGGGGATTCAGCGTGTAGAGGGCAGGATTGGAGAGTTGTTGCCGGAGGAGGAGAAGGAGAAGAGGAGGAAAGCTGCGAGAAAGGCGAGTTTGGCTATCAATATCAACGTGATAGCCAATATTCTTCTTTTGGCGGGAAAGGCATTTGCTGTGTTCACGACGGGGTCGCTATCGCTCGTTGCATCGCTTGTAGATTCAGCGCTGGATTTGCTGTGTACGCTCATCGTGTGGTCGACGAGTAGACTTGTGCTGTGGCGGTTGCAAGCGATGCAGCGACGATTTCCCGTTGGACGGAGACGGTTGGAGCCACTGGGTATCCTGGTGTTTTCGATCATCATGGTCATTTCGTTTCTGCAGATTCTGCAAGAGTCGTTCTCAAGATTGCTAAAGCACTCTGAGGCGGAAATTCTGAGCTGGGCTGCTATTGCATCTCTGCTAGCGACGATCATCCTCAAGGGAGCTATTGGCCTGGGATGTCGACCTATCAAGTCAAGTCAGGTACAAGCTCTTGTGCAGGACTGCAAAACGGACGTAATCTTCAACACGCTCTCACTCCTCTTTCCACTGATTGGATACCGCGCAAACGTGTGGTGGCTCGACCCCGTCGGCGCTGGGCTACTCTCACTCTTCATCATCTACGACTGGGGGCACACATGTTTCGAGAACGTGGTCCGTCTCTCAGGCGAAGCAGCAGACGACCACACGCTCAAGAAGCTAATCTACCTGGCCTATCGCTTCGCGCCGGTGGTAGCGGGATTCAAGAACGTCACGGCGTATCATGCGGGAGATGGCGTCTGGGTTGAGTTTGACGTGTTGCTGGATGAGAAGACGCCGTTGAATCGGTCGCATGATATCGCGGAGACACTGCAGTATTGTGCGGAGGGGTTGGGGGTTGTGGATAGGGCGTTTGTAACGACGGATTATGCGGCGAGTGGACCTTTGGGGCATGCACTGGATTCGGAGTGGAATCATTAAGAGGTGAAAGAAAGAGTAGATAGGGGAGAAGGGGGGGGTTGTATGATATAGGTGTAAGATATGTTTTGGGCTGAGCTTGGCTTATGGCATAGATTGCGAATTGGCTTGGTTGTGGACTTGGCGGGTGAGATGGGCCAAGATGCCCTCACATATGATGGGATAGGATGAGGTTGAGCATAGGCATAAGCGATTTAACAGTATAAATTGGTACATAGAAGCAATAGACATACTCCTGATCAACCCCTTTTAAATTCGGTAAAAGATGGCGAGAATATCCAGTTGTTGCAAAGTCTTTTGATGCCAAGTCTGCCATGGCGCCAAGTCGTGTGAGCATTCTTCTGTCGTTGACTTCGTGAACCCCTCAACATGGCTTTGTTTTTGGCGTCCAAATGAATCATCATGAGTATCTTATCAGGGTCTTTCTGGGGTTGTCATGATGAACTAGTGGGCCATGGACCTTGATGTCCTCATGATGCAATGTCCATCAGGGTACGTCCTCAACACCACAAATAACTGAAGCTATACACAATATGGCTTCCAAAATGACCACAAGGGTTCTCAATCCTTATGAGATACTCCATGAGGGCTCACAATAGAGGGCTGAACCTGTCACCATATAAACCAGCATCTTCCCCAGACCCCTCACACTACTTACACTTCAACCATCATCACCATGTCCTCAATCCAACTAGAAGAAGATATCTACGACGTCCTCGTCATAGGCGCCGGCCCCTGCGGTCTCGCCATCTCAGCCCGTCTGCACGAACACACCCCCGCCGCACTCTTCACCGACGAAGAACACCGTCGCTTCCACTGGATCTCCAAGTACGGCAACAAAATGCCCCTCAAGCACGTCCGCAGCGGTAAAATCTCTCCGCCCAAGCACGCTGCAAAGCCGCAGTATAAAATGCTGGTTCTCGATGCAGATAGCGATACTTGGATGGGCCGCTGGAATAGGCTGTTCAAGATGTATGATATCTCGCACCTGAGGAGTCCGATGCTCTGGCATGTTGACCCGCTGGATCGGGATGCGCTGCTGGCGCATGCGTATGCTAATGATAGAGCGGATGAACTGGTTGAGATTAGGAATTGTGTGGGAAAGGAGGTTAGCAAACATGGGAGGAAGAAGAGTGGACAGCGAGCTTGTGGTCGAAGGTAGACCCCCTGACTCTATCCCTTTACTGAGAGCTATTGAACTGACGAGGCGTAGACAAGAAGCTCGCGTTGACATAAACGTGAGAGAGCGCAATGACTACTACAACCCCTCGACGTCTCTCTTCTGCGACCACTGCGAAAAGGTAGCAGCGCGGTATAATCTTAGCTCAAACATGATCCGCAAAGAAAGCCTTCAGCATCTGGACTACGATGAAGTAAAGGGCATTTCCATCGACGGCGAGAAGCTCTTCACCGTGACAACCAACAAAACTCGTCGCTATGCTCGCACAGTAGTGCTAGCAGTCGGTCCAGCAAACGTTGCCAAAATCCCCCACATCCCTTCTATGCCTGATGGACAGCTCCCTCAGACGTGTCACAGCATGCACATCACCGAGTTCCCAGACCCTATAGTCAAGGCTCGAATCGCTGCGAAGAAAACGACGAATATTCTCATTGTTGGCGGTGGTCTTACATCTGCGCAGTTAACGGATCTTGCTATTCGAAAAGGCGTCACCAAGGTCTGGCATGTCATGCGCGGACCACTGCGCATCAAGCATTTCGACGTTGGACTCGAATGGATGGGAAAATTCAAGAATGCGAAACAAGCGCAGTTTTACTACGCTGATTCAGACGATGAGAGGATCGAGATGATCAAGGAGGCCAGAGGTGGAGGAAGCATCACGCCTGTATTCCACAAACGACTCAAGAAACACCTTCTCACAAAGAAACTCGAGCTCTTCACTGAGACAAGCCTCGCCGATGCCCAATTCGACGCTGAGAAGGGTACATGGAGTGTTCAGACCAGTCCACCCATCGACATGCCAGCCATGGACTACATGTACTTCGCAACCGGCATCCAAACAGACTTCTCCTCGCTTCCCTACCTACAAACAATTCTAGAGAAACATCCCATCGAAGGACGCGGTGGGTTTCCCTGCATCAACAACGATCTCATGTGGAACGATGATGTCCCGCTCTTCATGATGGGAAGACTGGCTGCACTGCGTCTTGGCCCTGCGGCGCCGAATCTAGGCGGCGCGCAGGTTGGTGCGGAGAGGATCGCGTGGGCTATCGAGGATAGAGTTGCGAGATCTGGGGAAGATGAGGGGGAGGATTTTAGGAAGGGGTATTTATCTGGACATGGGAATATGTATAGTTCTTTAGCTTGTGAGTAGATGAAGTCATGGGGTTGTTATTGGTTGAAGTGAGCTGAAAGGAGTACCCCTGCATTATCCCCGCACCGTTAGTTAGGTACCGTAATGAACTACGCCTCAATCCTTCAACACCAACGCTCACCTTGTCCTCTGCATATTTATCATCGCATCCCCCTTCATCTCACCCTCCCTCATCTAAATTCCCCGAGATTCATAAATGGCTCGCACAGGAATACAAAAAGTAAGGACGGGCTGTAAAACATGCAAGTACGTCACTCTCTCACCAAACATGTTCTATAAGTTGACTCTCAATTAGAGCCCGCAAAGTGAAATGCGATGAGACCTGGCCGCGCTGCAAACGCTGCCTTACAACAGGGCGCACATGCACAGGCTACATCGCTCCGCCGCCTGGCTCATTCTCATGGACTTCGCTTCTGCGCATTAAACCTCAGACTTTACCTATAACCAACACAAAAGAAGTCCGCAGCTTATCATTCTTTCATCACGTGGTCGCTCCCGTGCTCTCCGGTCCATTCGACGGATCCTTCTGGACATATTTCGTCGTTCAGATGGCGCAGTCTGAACCAGCAGCGCGTCATGCCGTGTTGGCGATAAGTTCGCTCTTTGAGAGCTTTGAACCCACAACGGAGAGTGTGGCTGATGAGTTTGCGATCATGCACTATAACAAAGCCATAAGTATTCTCACACGCGATACGAAACCGTGTGTTGATACCGTTTTATTGGTGTGTATGATGTTCATATGCATTGAATTTCTACGCGGCAATCGTGAAGCAGCGGTCACACACGCGAGCCACGGCGTACAGCTCCTTAACTCCGAAGGCCATAGGTCCCGCCTCGCAAACACCTTTGCGCAAATGAGCGTCTGCCCCCTCTTCTTTGTCGAAGTAGGCACCGACTTCCCCCTTCTCCAAGGCGATGAGGGCGCGGATCTAAAGAACCCCGTGTTCTACACCATAAGCGAGGCGCAGCACGCCTTGGAGCATTTGAGTATAAGAATAATAAAGCTTGTTCGTGATGGGAATGCGTTTCGGTTGCATGTCGTTGATGAAGCGCCGCAGGAGTGGGTTCTTGATGAACAAGCTGAGGCGAAGCAGGATCTTGAGGCGTGGGGGGTTGCGTTTGAGAGATTTCGGGATAATCGGCCTTTTGGGGAGGATAGCGAGGACTTGCCGACGTTGGCGCTGATTACGAGATACAGACTTGTGAAGACCTGGGTTGTGAATTGTTTTGAGAGAGGAGAGATGGGGTTCGATTGGATGAAGGAGGATTTTGTCGCGATCGTGGAGTGTGCTCGGAGAGCAGCCGAGTGCCATGAGGCTCAACGCACGGCACCAGGGAAGTTCATGTTCAACGTTGGATTCAATCCCATGCTTCATTTCACAGTATGGAAGTGCCGGTACCTGTCTCTTCGGGTAGAAGCACTATCACTCATGCGCCGGTTGTCAAGTCAGCAAGAAGCCCTGTGGGATGCAGCGCTGTTGTACAACGTGTCACGGCGGATCATCGAGGTTGAGCACGGCATTGATCTATCTGGTGATTATGACCTTTATGATGAAAGACTACCGCCCGATGAGAACAGAGTAAAAGGATTCTTCTTTAGAGAGGGGCCCGAGGCAGAGTCGATTATGTGGGACAAGAACGCCGAGACGGTGTATTTTCTCATGGCACATCCAGAGGGTGGTGTGATATTTAGGAAGGACTACGTCAAGAACAAGGACTTGGTCTCGGATTGCGGGCAGACTTTTTGGATGTGAGCGAATCTCTGTTTGTAGGGCTACTATTATAGATCCCTGATTTTAGATAGAATAATGCATTGCTGCCAACAGTGGCCCTCATTCTAACATCTTGAATAGATCTCTAAGCGCGCTTGATCATTGCCTCACGGTCGGGGCCGGTGCCAATGTACTTGATCTAGTAGATGTACGTTAGTAAATTGTCTTTTCCCATATCGGGGCACCATACCTTGACTCCGACGTATTCCTCAATGAACTACACAATTCATCAGTAAAAGTCATTTTTAAAAACAGTGGTCACTGTACCTCAACGTATGCACGCGCTTCTTTAGGTAGCTCCTCGAAGGACTTGGCATTTGTCGTGGGTGTTTGCCATCCTGGGAAATCCTTGTACACAACCTCACATTGATCCAAGATATCCAGATCAGCTGGGTATGACTCGATTTCCTGCAATAACATTAGTGCATCGCCCAAGAGTAGGGAATCGTAGAAGGCTTACCTTGCCATCGATCTTGTAGGCTGTTGCGACGCGGATTGTCTCAAAAGTGTCGAGAACATCGAGCTACAAGACGTCGGTTAGTGTTGTGACGAACAACTGATGAACCGAAAGTGCTTGCCTTGGTCAAGTTCAGAGCGGTGTAGTTGTTGATGTCATTGGAATACTTCAAAACCACCAAATCGAGCCTGCATAGTGTTAGCAAGTCTCTCAATGAAAGCAGCCCTGCTTACCATCCGCATCGGCGTCTGCGACCAGTGGATGTTCCCTTGGCACGTTAGACTAAGTGACTCAATAAAGTGTTAATAGTGTCTCACCCATTCTCGTCCAATTTCTTGGAGCTTGGTTCCGACCCTGCATTGAATCAGCCTCATATTCACATTCCTCAACAGCGAGTTACTTACTCTCCCAAGTCTTCGGTCTTGAAAGCTCCCGAGCCCACTCTTGTCGTGTAAGCCTTGACCACTCCGATGATATCTGTGATCTTGGTGGGATCCAAGGTAAGTCCGCCGATAATACCGGCGAGCGAGGTGTTGGACGATGTTACGTACTACTTCGTTAGCTATGGTGACCCGGTATCGGAGTTGGGTTTATGGAAACTCACAGGATAAGAACCATAGTCAAGATCGAGCATGAGCGCCTGAATAAATGGAATCAGCACTGCATCACCAAACTCATACCAAAATTCTCACGTTCGCTCCCTCGATCAGAATGGGAGTGTTGCTCTTCTGCGCTGACTTCATGAAAGATACTCCATCAACAGAATATTTGCGCAGCTTCTCTCGGTACTGCTCAAACTGGGCAAGCTCCTCTTCGACGTCGTACTTGAAGAGATCTCCATAGCGCTTTCGGTAGCCGTCGGCCAAACGTCGAAGCTTCTGCTCGAACAGCTTGGGGTTGAAGACATCGGCCAGTCTAATGCCACTTCGCTATTGGGGTTTAGCAAGCATTCTAAACGTAGTTCCAAGTACCGTCATACCGCAGCTTTGCAGCTATAGGAGGGTCCGATACCTGAAAAGGTCAATATCAAGTCATATATGAGACATTTTCTCAAACAAACCGCGTCCAGTTGTTCCAATCTTGCCCTCTAGGTATTGTTAGCCATGTTCAGTTGCATGTGCCACAAGACCCGTGACCAACCTCCGAGCTCCTGTTCCTCAAGGCCATCAGCTGCGATGTGGAGCTGTAGGTCGATGTGCACTCGGTCAGACACGCGAATTCTATCGTGGACCGCCTCAAGTCCCTTGTCCGATAGATCCTGTAGCTCCTTGAAGAATTGCGGCACGTTGAAGACCACTCCGGAGCCGATGAAGTTCATGCTATTAGATGTCAATTGACTCGATCGCTGGCTGAGTTTCAGGTAATGAGTTGATAGTACCATTGCGGGTTGATGAGTCCGGAAGGAAGCAAGTGGAAGCTAGCAGTTGATCAGTCGTCGGAGAACTCGCAACTCGAGCGTCGGTTTGTTACCTGTACGAAACTCCATTGGCACTGCTGGAGTTAATTATCCATTTATACGAAACGGTTTCCACCAGAAAATATGCCCAACTCACACGATAGAGTGTCCTGCGTTATGGCCTCCCTAATCTTCATTTAATAAATGTTCGTCTCGGTCGGTTGCGTTATGACTCACAGCAGCGCGAGCGCAGAGTTTAGCCTCCGGGGCAAGGATATCGGTCAGCTTTCCTTTCTATACCATTAACAAGTCAGTATTTCATCTCCCAATTGTCTTCCAATTGTCTTGGAAACACGTACGCCCTCATCTCCTGTTGAGCAGGAAGTATTAGCGCATCAAGGAACATCAATGCCATTGCCTGCGGAAACTTGAACCAGCAGAGTCCGCATAACATTTCAAAGCTGTGATAGCGCGTACATACCCCATTGGGAGCCAAGAATAATCGTGATGGCCATGTTAAAGATCGAAACGACGGTTCTCGGTGGTTGCGTTGTTATCGTTTGGAGAAAATCATTGAGATGGCATGCAGGAAGAAGAACCACCCCACCATGACATGCCCCGCCGGATAAACAGATTCACCGAAGTCGCGACATCGGAAGCGCAGATATTTGAGATTCTCCCCAGACCCGCGAGATGTTCTTCTAGCACCCTCACTCTTAGCCTTAAATAATCGCCGTAGGTTCATGTTAGCCAACAATTACAAAGATACTCTGTCGCATTATTTTCAATCTCAGATCCTATTTTAGGCATTTTGGCCTCTCGAATTAGGTTTAGCCTTCATCTGTTACCACTCTGCAAGATATCCCCTGTGAGCTAACCGCCTCCAGTCTAGCATCCCTTCTTAAGGCTGAGCAATGGATCCTTCGTTTCCGATCTAATTACGCGATTGGCCAGCTCGCATTTGACTGCGCACTCTTTGGCGAGCATGCCATCCATCTCGCACTGCAGCATGTCGGACTCAATGAGGCATTGCAAACAACCTCAATTATAGAAACAGAAAATATACTTATAAGGCCCCCAAATCCCATCTCATCATGGAGCTGTATCATTCTCACTATCAACATTCACTATGCATTCTAATCTCGGAGCTCTTATTCTTTATCTCCTCTCGGGATCTGCTTTAGCATCTGCAATCCCTGCACAAACACAATCCCACGATGTTACCCTTGTAGCTCGTGCTACTGCGACAGAAACAGCTGCGCCAGAGGGATGGTTCACCACTACAAAAAACATCGCTACTATTGGCGGTACAACAGATAAATACGTCACCATTCCCGCCAAAACAATCTCAATTGTCGTCCCAACATGTGTCCAAACTCTCGAGCCCGATGAGAACGGGTATCTACCCCCAGGAACATGTAATGCCCACTGGAACTACTATCCCAGCTTTGCAGCTGCTGTAGTGTTCGCTTTACTTTTCGCGGCATTGACCGGTGTGCACATTTGGCAGGCTGCTCAGTATAAAAAGGTCCGTATGTTTTACTTTTGTTATGCGCTGTGTTAGGATAAAGCTGACTGGTACAGACATGGTGTTGGGTTATTATCATGGCGGGGATCTGGGAGACAATGGCGTTTACCTTCCGAGCGATAAGCACGAAACATCAGCAAAGCACGGGTGTACTTTTGACGTTTAATATCTTTATTCTTCTCGCACCAATTTGTATGTCAGACCTATTCCCTTGGCATCGCATTACTAACCATAGCAGGGGTTAATGCGTACGCATACATGACTCTCGGTCGAATGGTCTACTACTTCATACCCTCTCAGTCCCTACTCCGTATGCCGGCTGCTACTCTCGCTGCTATCTTCGTCGGTCTTGATATTCTGTCATTTATCGTTCAGCTTATTGGTGGTAGTATGTCTGGACCTGGATCACCACCTGATGAGCAGATGAAAGCCGTGCATATCTACATGGGCGGCATTGGTCTCCAAGAATTCTTCATTGTCATCTTTGTTGTCCTCTGCATCCTCTTCCAGAAGAAGATGCACGCGATTGAGCGCCAACACCAAGGCATCAAAGCCTTTGTCACCTCGGACTGGGGCATGCTTCTCTGCACGCTATACTTCTCACTCACCATGATCTCCGTGCGCATTATCTACCGACTGATTGAGTTCTCTGGTGGAATGGGTCAAGATAATGCTCTAGTTACACATGAAGTGTACTTCTACATTCTTGAAGCAGCACCTATGTTTTTGGCGCTATTGGCGTTCAATATTGTTCATCCAGGAAGGATCATGACGGGTCCTAACTCGGACATGCCTGGATTGTTCTCTTTCATCAAGAACAAGATTCGGGGCCGGAAGGGAAAGCAGCTGTTAGACGACCGCAGCGACAGTGATGTCGAGTTGAATACCCGGTACGAACCGACTAGAGAGGCTGGGCACTATGATATTGAGCCCCCGCGTTATGGATAGATAAACTTGGGATTGTAAGATAGAGAGGGAGTTCTGGAAATTCTTTTTGATCCGAGTGATTTGTTTGGGAAGTTAGGGCAGCCCGGGAGTTTGGTATGATACGCAACATTTTGGTCCCGTGTTAGTTTTTTGTACAGTTAGAGCCTAGAGATACCTTATTGTGTTACTTTCTTGGAAGAATTGCTTAAGGGCCTCCCTATCAAATAGTGATGTAGATCTTCTCATGATTATGCCCCCAAAAGTAGTCGGCGTAGTAGATTAAAAAAAAAAAGCTTGAGTATCGGGACAGCTTCAGGGTAATACTCATGACTTGTAAATTCGGTCATCCTCAGGAATCTCTTGATCCTAGCATCGCCCTTTGAAGCATAGATAATTGTACTGCTTTCTAGTAATATCGAAAATGGGAAAGAAAACTATTTAGAATTTATTTTTCGCCTTTTAGTCTGCAGGTTATGGTAGGAATCTCTTCCTCTCTTTCTTGGTCTCAAGGTCACGATATGAAAAATCGGGGGATGTGGGCTTGTGGAGCTTCTATGAACCACGGCGTTGATGCAACGTCAAACAATACACTTGTACCTCTTTAGGATGTTACCACCAGTCGATCTTGTGTCTCAATTGAAATGTCGACATTCTTTGTCTCGGCTCAAAGCGGCTTGTGATTTTCGTTTCTCAAGTATGCGTTGTGATGTCATTCTTCTTGACGTCACCATATCGTAGAGGAGCTTGACTTAAGCTCACCTCAAGCTCCCAAGCTCAACTTGCAATAAACATACCATCAACACAGCCAAACCAAACTCCTCTCACAATAAAATAACAAATTCATCAATCGTAAAAATGCGCTTTCTAACCACTCTCCGCCCAACAACCCGTCTCGCCCCTCGCATCCCCATCCGGCCCTTCCACGCCGCCCGCGTTCTGTGTCAAGACCAAAGCAAAGACAGCAACGGAAGTTTCATCGATGGTCTTGCAGATGGCGAAGCTAAGGGACGTACAGGCGGTGGTGAACCCCTCGACGCAAGCTCTAAGAATGCACCTCCCCAGCCAAAAGTGTCGAACCAGAGCATCCCAGGCAACCAGACTGATGAGTTGACGGAGGAGCAGAAGAAGGAGGTTGAGGAGCACAACCGGGACTTTGATAAGAAGCATGATCGGGGGAATGTTGCGCCGGGGGATATGGTTGATAAGAAGTTCTGGGGGGACGGTAGACATGGGGAGAAGGATAATAAGGATGCGACGCCAAAGGAGGATAAGTGAGGATGATATGAAGGCCCTCTAGATGCAAATGGGTGCAAGGAATATGGAGGCCCGTAAATGATAAGTACACATTTTTTATGAAACCCGTTGTATGCGTCCGAACGTTGTCGTGGCGTTGTGTTTGCCCATTCCATGCAAGAAGCCCCTGGTGAATTATTCGTCTTGCCACTCTTAAAACCACCAGGATGAACTCGAGGCCCAAGGCTCTGCTTGATTCTTTCGCTACAATCAGCGTGCTCGTCTAGTGTCTATGACCAAACCTCTCAATTCGACGAATCATCTCTACTACCTCAGTACAGAGGCAGGATGTTGACTCATAGTTTATCACAGTAAGACCAAAGATGGCAGGCATTGTGCCGAGTACAGAAAGGATTCGATCACGAAAGTTGGGGGTTGCAGCCTTTTTCTCTACCCCAAAGTGACTGATTCCGAAGCTCGAAATTACTGTATGCCCTACTGGATACTCGTTTAAGAACTGGGATCCTGCCCAAGCATCCATCCTTCTCCCTAGTAACGTCTTTGCTGCCACCGGATAGTCTTGGGGAGTGGATCTAAGACGACCATCTCCCACTAGCCATTCATGGCCGACAACCTGCATTTTCAGCCAATCGCATAACACGATGTAGTGTCATTCCTTACCCCGTACAAGCAGGACCATCCCATACCCCCATGTTTAGGTACGAAACGGCTCATTGTATTTCTCCATCCCGTGTGGACAGTCGCATGGTGCAGGGCCGTACCAGAGTACCCCGGACTCATAAAGTTTGTCTCGCCAAGTCACCAACTATCTCGCAATGCTGCGTAGCCTAAACAATAGCAGTGCAGATCAAACTCCCCAAAGGCCGTAACGCGGAACGCTTCTTTGGTGTCGGTCCTGGTCCTAGGTTTCGCTTCCACCGCAGTAATCCAATTTGGCGATCTCAGGTGCTCAGTTGTGTTGCAGGAGAGGTCTTTGGGCACCTGCATAAGTTGAGCTAAGATCTCAGTAAGTATCTCGCATGGTGCATGGGTATGTCGTCAGCGTTTGAAGAGCGCCCCTCAGGAACACTTAGTTATTATATTTATAATAGCTTCGCACTGCTTTAGTGAGGAACCTTCCAGCCGCTTATCTTTCAGGATGTCATTTCGGCAGTAGCAAATAAAACAATGTCCACGTTTGGTTGTATGTTAGCCTCTATAAGGATCTGCAGGAGCCCAAGGCTGTCTTTCTTCTCCATTGCAAGCTGTCTCTTGACGTCGACGATCTCTTGATCAGCATTCACTTGAGCTATACAACTAATAAGATTGATTGTATATTGAAGCTGTTTCTCTGACCAGGCGCCGTATGCGGTATGTGCGATTGCGAACCCCCGTCATCCAAGCCTGTATGCATATGGGGTGCTCCTGGTTGTGGACAACGCTGCGATGGCACCAGGGATATTCTCGAAAGCGTGCCAGTTGGTACCCAGGGTCATGTGTCCAGATAGTATCTCCTCAAGATCAGCAGCGGATTGGGTCACGGTATAGGGAGACTAGGAACTCGTGAAGGGGAAGAAAGAGTGTGTGAATATTGGAGTGGGTCCGAGATCGCGAAGACGGAACGGTCGGATCCTCCCGTCTCATCGTTGTAAGGAGCCAAAGAGGCTGAAGTGTTGCCAATGTGTAATATTACACCAGATCACGATAGAAAGGCCATTTGCCTAATGTTTGATGCGTATGTACCAGGAGGAATCGGATTCAGGCTTCAAGAGCTGGGTTGAGGCCGCGTGTGGTGAGGAGGAAGATTCAGAGACCATGACGCGCCGTGTGAGTGATTGAATTGCGTATAAGGCGACACTTTTATTTTTAAGGCAGCCATATAATAATCAACATGAGTCTGCATTTATTGTTTGATAATTTCATTTGCTTCGCGCTGAAAGAATCCACTGACATTGTAAAAGGGTTGCCTTGATTTATGTCCGTTGATACTCTAGCCTAATTGAGGAGTGGCAAAACGAGGTGAAGGCAACCTCTGAAACGAGCTGTGGGCAACTGGAATAAGCTGAAGGCAATGCGGTATATTGAGAACGGCTAGTCTGCTAAAGGCAAAATAATATGAGGTGCGAACAAGGCATTGTACTGTTTATAACTCCAGAAAGATAAATGACGTTTCATGATTTATAGAAGGCAACCGAAATTTCATGATTCACATTATATAGTTCCTAAAAGGCAACGTATTTTCCGTACTGACAGCAAGGTAGACTGGCTACCTATCCTCTATAAATACGACAAGGCAAACGATCTTTCATAATTCCGCAAGGCACATTATTTATCGAAATTCGAAGAATGTCACCGACTTTTGATCATCTCCATGATGTATATCACTTCTCGTAGTATGGAAGTAATTGGGAAGGCAATTTAGCGACTTCAACCTGTCTGAGTAAAGGATGCAATCCGTTTCCAACATGAAGGCGGCGCGACGTGGTCGGAAAACGGTAATGAATGAGAGTCGCTCGTGGGGGAAGAATTAGCCCAGGTCAGAATCTTGATGTCCATATCGGATAGCCCAAAAGGTTGGGTTTACCGCATCGCTCGATGACTGCATTGGCCTGTAAGATACCCATGCAACCTTGAGGTACTTCAATATCAGGCTCGTTGTTTCGGTGAAGTGTTTGTCACTGAAAAGTGCGAAATAAATAATAGATAAAGGCGCGCAATGAGGCTCTTAAGCCACATTTACAAGGTGATACGTAATTGAGGAGCGGGGTTTCATAGCAATGCGTCGCGTGAGAGAAAGGAAAAGCGCGTATTTTTATCTTACTGCCTTGTTCCAGGGCGGCTGGTTCGCCATGGTCAGCAAATGGTTCGCCTTACAGCTGGGCTGGAAAGCACAGTGGTTCGCCAACTTAAAGCAGTTGATTCTATGGTGGTTCACCCGGAACCCATATGCCGTCCAAAATGTCGGAAGCGCTTGTGATTCTAGTGTATTCATCAAAATGTTGGTCGAAGAAGTGAACAAGACAGCAGCATTCATCATCAGTAGTCTCAAGACAAGGTGAGCATATAAGAGAATTCATCTTCCCTCATTATTCCAGGTCTGTAGTTCGTAGACAATTCCAAGTACATCATCAAGATTACCCCTTCATCATGTCAAACCCTCACTACATCAAAGTTCCCCGTGGAGAAGATCCCTCGCCTAACACTGAACAGGAACATATTTCTTCCTCCGAGCAGATGAAGAACTGGCTACAAGAGGGCCATAAGGATACACCGTGGCATGGCATCGATGTAGTTGTTGCGTCCAACACGCAAGACAACTCCGACGTCAATGTCGCGCCGTCCGATACCCCTGCCACACAAGGCAGTAACAAGTAGTCCTATGTTAGGGGCAAGTTCTGGAAGAGGTAGTGTTGGACTTCCTATCATTGAGACTAATATAAGCTAACATCATGTCTTTGTGGCCAGACAACCTCATTCTTATCGACCGTATTCTCAATGTCGACTCAAAAGCATCCATCCCACGACAATCCGCACAAGATCAAGCCTGGTCTGAGCGACCAGAACGTTGACATGGACGGAGATGTGATTGCGTCGCAAGCATACCCTTTCTATGTTATTCACAAGATGACTAAGTTCATCAAGGGCAAAAGAAGAAATGGAGTCGTCCTTGCGTATCTAGGGGAGCCGAGGTTAGTGGTAAGGGCGCATTTTCGTTCATGAGTACCGCAGTATCTCCCTACAAGGCCAATGGCACAATCCTTTTCATCTTCGGTCATGTTGTTACGGGATCGTCTTGGGTGCACTGACACATTATCGTCTATATATCCTTAGATTGACTTCTGATACCAATAAGAGTCAAACAAGAGCCGACTAGATTTGTGATGCCAGTAAGAGAACGGCTCCGGTTCCAAGTATCAAGCTAAAATTTCAGACTTTTTCTAGAGCCTTTCTCGAAGCTTTTCCCTATCTCACAATAATAGGCCTCCCCAAAGCAGGTAGCCATGATGGTCGTTGAGGCTAGCTGGAGCTATTATTCTGATTACCAGGTATCCGTCCCGTCTCCGCACGCATTGATAATATTCGTTGTTTCCTCTTCTGCCATTTTCTTTTGTTCTTCGGTTCTCGGTAGCTGAGTTCGCGACAAGGAATCCCAAACTCGTCTCACTCTATTGAACCCCTGCCAATTCCAGAATGATGTTCAGAACAGATCTGCAGATCCAAGGCTGCAATATGCACCACCGGAGACCTTTGCTAGGTGATAGGGTCCTCGCTTGCTTCTATCACAAACCTTGATCATCCTTGTCGTCAACATGGGTTGCTGTCTTGAAGGCGCCTTTAGTGTTATATACAACATTTGCTTTTCGATGCTTACCAAGGTCATTGAGTAACTTAAGATATCCTTCCAGGCTTCTGATCCCAAACATCTGTACAGATTTTGCCAATTACGCACGAGTCGTCAGCAGAGACTAAACAGGGAGACGGACCAGGATAGACCTGGTCGTAGGATATAGGCTTCGAGGCCTGCAACGCAAAGTTTACGTTCTTGCTTACCTTGTCTAAAACTTCGTATCTTTGAAGCGACAAGTTGATATGGGGAACAGAACAAGACCTTTCATTGAATAGGGAACCAATAGTGCCAGGTGTTTGTAGAGTGACCAAGTGGCTTTTATGATTAGAAATAGTGCACGCTGTGAAGACTACTTTCTGACTCGCAATAGCACGAACCTTCTCGGTATACCTTCAGGCTACGGATAACCAGGGTAGCAAACTGGCGCAGGAATGGGACCCCAGGGACTGATGACCAGTTAAATCAACGAGTATGCTGCGGCTGATCGATGCTGGTCCCGTCAGGCACATAGACTACACACCAACCCCATAAGAAGTATCTTCGATGCTTTGTGATCAGAAGTTTGGCTATCCCTTATTGGGGTGATGATATATATCATCACCCAAAATAGGAAACTTCGCCAGTAACGCTAAGGCATCTAAACGTCACAGAACAGATCATGCCATCTTCAGGCTCCTCTCAAAGTAGTTCCCTCTGGGAATTGAAGCATGATCGACACTCTATTGTATACCGGTACTAATCTCAAACCTTGTTTCCCCATCTCTAGTCCGTCTAGCCCTGTCAGAAGTAGAGATGATTCTGGGCAAGCGTTATTCGGGCGTAAATACTGGATGTCGGTGTGAATATGGGCGCAGATAACCCGTCGTCCTGTTCTTCTTGTTGACCTCTCTGTCATCTCCATTGACGATTGTTAATTTTTGCATCCTCTCCATAGCTCCCGCTCATTGAGTATACCTCCCTGCCATACATTCCCTTGCAGACAGTTCTTTATATATCTCCTTCCTTCCCGAACAATACCAGAGTAATGCAGCATGAGGCATAAGATGTCACTCAAGTGTCCTTTTGGATGGCGACACTCTCAGACCCCACACAGGCGAGTGACGCTTGCATGGTAAGTTAGGGGTGTTGTAAAGTTGGATTGCCAGTCTTCCTGGACCTTTCAAGCAGGGGTACCCATTTGTGATTTCAGATAATGCTACAGAAAATCCGCCCGTCGAACCAGCCAGAAGCTGAGAGTTACCTGTTCCTGTCACTTAAGGCCTAACAGAAAAACGTGATGCCTGCCACGTATGATCAGTTCCGTGGTCACATGCAGATGACTTGCACACCATATGCAGTTTTGGAAACCTAAAAAATACAATGGACCCTCCCATGGTAGTTGTATGTATTAGGTACGAATGAAGGAAGGTTGAGCCTGCTAGCGCGTGGTTTTTTGTCTTCTGTACCTCCCAGCATTGGTAAATTAGATGTGTTTCTAGACGCATCGCCGCACCTTGATAACTGGCCACTTACTTAAGTCACTGCTGAAACATGATGTCTGTGAAGCTATAGCCTCTTGATGGTGAGGAAGATGATCGGAGATCAGGGATGGCCGGGAACAGGATCAAGCGAGTGCCAGGGCCCTCGGGCTTGAAGCTCATCGCTGTAAGATAATACGCCAATAAAGGATGATGGAAAATCACTATACGCCAGTAGTATCATAGCAAAGGTATGTTAGACTCAAGGGCATATCCGTAGTCGTGATGCTCCTGTTCAGCATGGAAATACCGCTCCGAGATCGAGTATTTCGGGGAGTATACTTATAGAAGCTTTCGCTCATTAATTAAGGTCTTACGGAACGCCTGTTGGAGGTGATGATTGATATGGGGCTAATGTATGATAGCTCTCCCAACAAGGCCAACGCAATAATATTGGGCATAGGAGTATCCTTGGTGTAAGTGAGGAGTCCACAGTCTGATCTCAACGGCCAATCAATAACCCTGGCCTAGAGCCTAGCGCGTTCATGCCTGGGAGAGGCAGAGCCGCGGGGGTTAGACGTTGCAACAGGGAGATCATAGCGCTAGTCAAGTCCACTCTTCGTTCCTTCCTCTCTTCCTTCCTCTCTTCCTTCCTCTCTTCCTTCCTTCCTTGTCTGGGGCTCTGAGTCCCAGGGCTTATTTGCGGATGAGTTGGCAAACGGTTGTCTTGCCGATAACAAGGGAATCCTGGCACCTTATCCTCTCCGGCCACCCTGGCTCTTTTGAACTTGAGGACAGGGGTGAACACTATACCTCCGTATCGTCTCTTCTTCGTGTGCATAGTCATCTGCTAATGAGTCGTAGTGCCTAAAAATGAAAATGAAAATGTGGTTTCTCAGATACATGGGAACCCTCATCACCATCTAAGGGACAAAATTTTATTCAGTATTCTTGAAGCATAAGCTACAGCCACATTGACCATACTGATATGTTCATTGCATCGTGACATGAGCCAAAAAAGAATATAAAAAAATAGGAGTTGTATCCTACTCATAGCTCTACCTAGGCAGGCTCCGTGGCCAGCACAATCAGGGAAAATTAAAGTCCCTCGAGAGAGGGTGTAACGCATCGAGCGTGCGCCCTATGAGCTTCCAGACTGCAGTATTTGGCCCAGCGCATCTACCACGCGACTGAAAAAGCCGGCAGCTACTGTGGTCGCTGATGGAACGACGTTCAGGGCCGGATGCAAGAAGGAATGCGCGCGTAGCCTCTTTGGGCGATTTCTTGTACGCCGTACAAATGAGAGCCTCAAAGGGTAATAAGTGGGTCAAATACAGAAAAGCCTAATATGTTATTGGACGAAAATTAGGTAGCTAGTCAGAATCCCACAAGTGAGGCAGATGATAGCACAAGTCAATAGACACACCACCTATTCAAACAAACGAGAGCGGGTCGTGCCGTCAGGTAATGCAAGACAACCAGCCGAAGTGTAGTACCAGTACCTACAGGTACTGCCTATGGAGATAGGCTTTGATTGCGCCGATCATGATACTTTCGATGGAAGAGAAAGAAGCACAGAAAAACCTAATAATCGGGGAGCTTGAGAGTTCTTTTGCTCCGACTAGGGGTATCTTCTACCACACGTTAAATCGATCTGCGGGCAATAGTTCGACCTACCTTACGGAGTACGCAAGGCGAAGTTGGTGTGTTTCCACAACGTTGAGCTCAAAAAAGGCTAGATTGAATCGGGACTAGAATGGCAACCGACGGGACGGTGTGAGGTGACGGAGGAGTACACACACCGCGCAGGGATTGTCTGGGCAGAGATTGTCCAGACAAGATATGTCCAGACAAGATATGTCCAGACAAGATATGTCCAGACAAGGTCTGTCCAGGCAAAGGTTGTCTAGCGTCACTCCAGCCAAACCGCCTCTAGGTACCTTAGAAGCCTAAAGATCCATCAACAGGTACCAAAGGACTCATATATCTTGGGATGATCGGCGGTGCACTTGTTCGATTAGAAACATCAAGTCCCAGAAAAGGTACTCATTCTAAATCCATTAATATTTCCCCTAGACCTTTCTGGCTGAGAGCCAGTGCTGTTTAGCAGTTCTAATGATATGGCGTTGATCTCTGACTTCCAATCGAATATGAGCCTCTCTGCTTTGTGTTCGAGGCAACGGATGCTGTCATCTTTCAGCATGACGAGCCGCACAGGGGTATACAGCAGGCTTGCAACCAACATCGCATACATACGTGACTAGACAGGGTTTTTTTTACGACCGATAAGTGATTGCCTTGTTGGGTTACTTGTATCCGGAATTGCGACTTCAGTGTGAAAAAAGTCGGTGCTTAAGCTCATTCTCCAACGACTAGCCAATCATGGCAGAAAGGCTGAATCAATCTCAGTGAGACGAGGCGCTTGCCGGCTCTCGCCCTCACCCGGCAAAGACAAAGGCAGCCGCTAATGCAGCGACAAGGGACACAATTGTACATTGCAGATTGAGTGGCCTGTAGGAAGACGCGGTCTCCTCGACTCTCCAGGTTCAAGGTGCAGTGGCGCCGCCGTGGCGGGACATTGATGCCCTCGCTAACTGAACTTGCATATGGAGGTTACTGAGAAAAACTTAGCCCTAGACATCTTTCGGTTTAGTTTGAAAGGAACGGCGGTCCTCATGGCGAACCAGGCAATCAAGACATACAGACCTAGAGCCCATAGTGTTGTCCGATTCATCTGTCAGTAGGGTGTCTGTTGTCTCGAGACAATCTGTTTGTTATAAATATGAGATTCCTCGAGTTATCACGTTCGGTGCTCAACGGCTATATCCAAGCACATCCTACTACACATCCTGTTACACATCAATCCCTTCATCATGCACAGCCCTCACATTGTTCAAGTCCCACGTGAAGGGAATCCATTACCCAACATTGTACATCAGAGCACCACATACTCAGAGCAGATGAACGCTTGGCTGCGAGAGGATCATAAGGATATGGCGTGGCATAACCTCGATTCGATTGTAACGTCTATCAGTGACACATCCGAGCCCAACCCAAACACCAACGCTTCATACAAACCCCCCGCTCAGGGCACTGCCAAGTAGGCTCCTGCCCTGAACATACATTCCGGTACTGAGGTATGGTTTGTGCCCCCCTCTGTTCAAGCATAGACATAACTGACATGATCCGTTCCCATAGGCAAGCGTTAAGTCAACCTCATGCCACATTACTTCGTCGGTCAACATCCCACTCAAAGCCCTCAGCGCAGTAATCGACATGGTCGCGACTTGACTCGGTCCCCAGAACTCGAACGACAGCAGAAGAGGCACAGAAGTTGCATGGCTGAATACAGTAGAAGTCAACGTCTCTAGTATTGGCGTACTCAATGCAGAGTTTCTTAGTTCAAGCTAGTGAAGCTCGGGATATATATGTACATCGACCTCTCAATGGGAGGGATGATAAAAAGCCTGAATAGTTTGGTCAGTACTCTGGCAAAACAGGAACATGTACACAGAACAAGGTGTAACGATGGGCATCAGGAAACTTATAATGGAATCATACAAGAATTCTTGTCAAATACAATCTAGCGTGAAGTTTGTAGGTCATCATTTGGGAGGGGGTTGTGTTACGAATGCAATAAAATAGTGACTTACTCAGCATACATATGTCCATTTGGGTTGAACAAACATTTCGGTTCGTCCAGTCTATACCAACGCCCGTCGTAATCATCATCTCAATTCATCCACGCGACCTTTACGGCCGAGCGAGCCCAGGTGAGGTGGTCCCAAATATTTGACCAATCGTCCCGCGAATCTGGTCAACAAGAGCCTTGATCATGCCTTGAGGCTTGCCTCTTCCATCAAGCCCGTGGACAGGCTCCGTACCCATCGTGGGGAGAACATTGTCGCCAGCAGACAGACTAACGAACAGCGCGAATGGCACAAGCCAAACACAAAGTCCAAAGTACGACGCGATTTGCGCGAAGCTAGGAACATCGGCCTTGTCGTAGTACGAGGTACGTTGGTACGCGCGCGACTGCGTATCGGAGAAATGACGGAACCAAACATAGTGATTGACCAAAACGAGAACTACATCTCGTTAGCAAGAACCGAATTTGCCCATCCCGCATTGGCAACATACCACATGATGCCAGAAACAACGGATCCGACAGCTTCACAAAAGGAAAGCGTCTCATATTCCCCAGGTACACCACATGCGACACGATCGTCAAGACAGTAGCCCAGAAGGGCAGACCATCAACCAGCCATAGAACCGTCTGAATGCCAATGACGCTGTAGATAAGACGCGTCAGGAACCGCTTCGCGATAACGCTGTGCTCCTCGACGAGCTCGGACAGGTAGTAGAGACCCGAGGCGATAGCAAGGGTCAAGAAGCAGAAACCCAGGAGGGTTCCTATGTAGCCGACAAGAGGTAGAATCCACATTTTTGCGTTGCGTTGTGTTTGGGCGCAAGCAATGGTTTGAGTTGGAGCTCACATGTTGGAAGGAGGGGAGATGGTTATCTGCAGGAGTTGAAAAGGAGAGTGTTTTGGACACGGTTTTAACTACCAATCAGTTGCTCCATTCGTCGGCGAATAGAGGCTCCGATTCCGACCTTGGTGGGGGTCCACCGCTAAGAAAGTTGGCCTTATCGATAGCCACGAAAAAGTCGTTTTTGCTCAACACCAGGAAATCGGCGATAAGGTGCAGCTCCAGGCTTCGTGACCCATTCATTTATCACAATTCCCTTTTCGAAGTTGGAGATTTGTGCCAGTCTAAAAAGTCATTTGACTTCCAGTTTTCATCATGTCTCGTCCTGAAGATACCCTGTACGTCACCACAACCCCGCCATCATGCCCCTCAAGCTCACAGAAACAGTGCCGCCGACGTCCACTATGACGATACCGAAGCGCGCAAGTACACGACAAGCTCCCGAATCCAAAACATTCAGGCCTCTATGACACGAAGAGCCCTAGAACTCCTCGATCTTAAGTCACCATCCCTTATTCTCGACGTTGGCTGCGGCAGTGGTCTCTCCGGCGAGATCCTCTCCTCAATCGAGCCTGAAGAAGGCGGCCCTCACACATGGATCGGAATGGACGTCTCACCATCAATGCTGGACATTGCACTACAGAGAGACGTAGAGGGTGATCTCATGCTAGCAGACATTGGCCAAGGCGTACCTTTCCGAGCTGGTACCTTCGACGCAGCGATCAGCATCTCTGCCATCCAATGGCTCTGCAGCGCCGAAACAAGCGATACATCGCCCTTCGGCCGCCTAACCCGCTTCTTCAACGGTCTCTACGCATCCCTCAAGCGCGGCGGTCGAGCAGTCTGTCAATTCTACCCTAAGAACGATGAGCAGCGCCATATGATCACCCAAGCCGCTGTAAAAGCTGGCTTCGGCGCCGGTATGCTCGAGGACGACCCGGGCACCAAGAACCAGAAGCTGTACCTCGTGCTTACTGTGGGAGGCGGCGACATCCAGAAGAAGGGCGGCGATATCACTGGTGTCGTTGAAGGTATGGAGGGCGTGGATGTTGAGGATGCGAGAAGGCAGATCAAAGCGCATGCTCCGAATATGTCAAAGGGTAGTAAGGCGTGGATTGTCAAGAAGAAGGAGCAGATGGAACGGAAGGGAAAGATTGTTAAAGCGACATCCAAGTACACTGGACGAAAGCGACGGATACAGTTTTAGGCTTGTGAGCTGGTTTGGCATTGTATGGCGTTGGGTGGGAAAATCTTTCGTTCTAGACCTTTCAATTTGACACGGATACCCTTTGAAGTTCATTCAGTTCCCCCATTGATGAAAACGAGGCCTTTGTATTTTGATGCTTACACCTGGAGTATGGTGCTTTTCGAGTTACACTCATCTTAGACGGCTGGCCAGAAAGCTTCTTCGGCGTCCAAGACATCATGCCACTTCCCTTGAACCCTCTTAAACAGCTTCTCCTTATCATATTCACCCTTCTCTTCAACGAGCTTGTTCACAGCATCATCGATAATCCTTCCAAGCTCATCCACGAACTCAACAAACTCCTGACACGTCCAGTTGTTGATAAACTCCTTCCTCACAGCCCCACCATCAGCATCATTACTCCCATCATCATCAGAGAGCTGCGCCTTAGCCCACGACCAAGCATCAAGGTAACACTTTTCCGTTCCCCAGTAAATCACCGCAGCTTCCAGCCAAGGAATTTCTTCTTTCTCATTGGGAGACACAGAAGCATAGAGAGCTTCCCAGCGTCGAAGACCTTCTAGCTTGGTGCTTGAGTCAACACGACCATCTTGTCCAGTTTCGAGATTAACATTAATGCCGTATTCTGCTGCTGTGTTTATAAAGAACTTTTCTTCTCGGCGGATGTTGACGAGCGCTGCAACGATCCAGTCTAGAAGTTTTGTTGTAGCTCCGGGATCGACATTGGGTTGCACAGTATCAGGATACTCGAGAAAGCTGAGAAGACGACCAAGGCCACGGCAGTAGCTGTGGATGTAGAGACGATCGTTTGCAAGCCAGCAGCCGAGGAGCTCTTTTGATGCTTTGCCGTGACCTGCCAGCTTGAGGAATTCAGACTGGGTAGCTCGCTTGTAAGCTTGCTCGTCTGAGACGAGAAGCTGTTGGGTTAGAGAGTAGGACATGATAATGATTAATGAGGTATTTCCTCAGGTTGTTGATGCGGAGATGGCTTCATGGTCTGACGAGAGCTTGGCGAGTGGAATTATGTCATTGTCGGTTTAAAGTTGTTCCAGTGCATGATGTTAGTACTACAGGGTCCAAGTCGAGTCGAGTCCGATGTGAGATCTGTATGAGGCTACGATGTACGATCTTTGGTGTTTATGAGTTTAGGTTGTTTTGTGTATTGTTGCGCCTTGTGGGACATTGGTCTGGACTTCAATTGTACTATGACCAGCAATTTATTTGGGTTGATTGAGGTGTAAGATACTTCTTCATGATAAAGGACATATGTTTCGATGGCTTGCATGCTCATGATACCTAGCTACTGTGTATCTCAAACTCTACCATTAGTTCTCTCGTCAGCAATGACGATCAACTTCTCGGGCCGCATACTCGGCTGCCCGGCTCATCAAGTAAATTCGACTATCCTCGGAATTCGTAGCGGCCTATGAGAAGCATCCATTCTCATTCAAAGTCTATCAATGCTATTCTTGGGAACGGACTGTCGGACTCTCGGAACCTCCAAGAATGTAAAGACCCAGCATCGACGGAACATTCATATCTCCGTTAGGACCGCAGTTGATCTTCAACGCCATGTAATTTCCTCCCCAGCCTCATCCATGCCAACCATGTGTCCAAATCGCCCATCTCTTCGACCGCCAAAAGCTTGGCAACGTTCTATAGCCCGCTAATCGCTCACAATTGGACATCCAGCACGATCAACTTCCTGGTTCATTCTGCTTCAACCGTTGCGTGATCGCCGTTATCCCCGTCACGTTATTTTCTCTGCTGCGTCCCTTAATCTGGGGGAACGAACGGCAACGGGAAGCTTTGCTGACAGGGATCATGCAGCCCACTTGGTTTAATTAATGATGGCATCCCCCACAATAAGGGGGTTGTGTTGATTTACTTGATTGTCAGCCGACGAAGAAGAAGCAAGATTATATCGCGTTTGTTTGAGATTTTGGAATGGGCAGTTTCAGCTTGAGTTGTTCTATTTGGTCTATGCTGTTTGTGCGGTGAGTTTCACGGCGCATTGATGGACGATCCAATGTCAAGAGAATGCATGAATATGTATCAACGTCTAGTCATAAACTATTGATAGAAATGTCGATCAGGTACACGTAACATGATGTGACAAGACCAGTCTAGATCTCGTATCAAATCCGATTTCGAGAGGGTCAATTTCACTGCTCACGAGATGCACCCCTGATTTACAGGGACCCCCAGCGGCATCGAGGGGCTGAGCTTTTGAAACATGGAGCTCTCGGAAGCATGTCATTCAACTGAAAGGCGCATCGTCAGTCTCGCATTGGCCTTTTAATGAATGCCTCTTGCCCTTGGACGCAATATACCCCCCTTCCCTCTTTTTCCTAGGTTTTGCTTCCCTCTTTAGCAGAATCGACTTGGCTCTTGATTGTTTCTTTCATTTTGCTCAGAATAAAACAAACTGAATCGTTAATTTAACTTTTTTTCTACTGCACGCTCACTCACTTTATATCATGATTCTCGACAAGGAATTAGGCGCCCTTGCGTCTCGCGCTGAGGGAATGGGTCTCACGCGGGTGCTGCCCAGAGGAGCCAAGGAAACATGCCACGATGATCAATACTCGGATACCTGCGAAAAGCCCAATATTAGCACAGGCGAGATCATGCTAATTCTCTTTGTCGCCAGGTATTTATACCCCGTTTCTCGCATATCGGTAATTTTGTCTTGGCTGACCTCATTCCGCAGCGCCGTTGTAGCCCTTGGCGTTATCGCTATGCTATGCTACCTCCATCGCCGTCGCCAGCGCCTTGACAAACTCGAAGACCCGAAGGACTTCCAAGAACTCGACGACTACGGCATTGCGCCTGTCAAGCAAAAACCAGCAAACATGCCCCGAGCACCACCGCCGACGTATGAACGATCACAGGACAAGAAGGAGATGAACACGGCTTCACCGGCAACTACGAATGAGAATTGGGGACGGCAGAGGGACTCGACTGATTCGTTAACGCCGTCGCTTCGACAAGCGATGGGCGTGACGCCCCGAGATGCATTGGCCAATCACTAGGGAGGTATTCCACTGTGGACGGTTGGCGGATGAGCTACTGCAGGTGTCGATCGGTTATGCATAATCGACCTGAAGTGTCGGGTGTTTCAGAGAGGCAGCTACGCGATAATCGCCGATTTACAGAGGGGATAAACAAAGATTGGCATGTCTTTACGAAGGCGTTTGGGAGATCAATTGGTGTGCACGGCGTACGGGCTTTTTGCAGGATGGCGTTCCTCTGGTCGGGTTTGGACTACCTTGCGCATGACTAGCGACAGTTTCCTTGACAATTCGAGAATATTTTGATACTGTGTTGCTGGTGATGCTTCTGTTATGGGGAAGGAGTTGTGATAGTCCCACTGTTCAGGTAAGACTTCGCTTGTATGTGACGATTTCGGTCCGCCCTCTCAGGTTCTCTCTGCTTGCTGACTGAGATTAGAAGCTCACTACCCAATGCCAACATGTGTAACGAGATGCCTTGGGCGAAGTGCGTTCTCGTGTGTGTAACCTTGATTCAGTTTCATTCAGATCAGCTGATCACATTCGTGAAGTGATGGGGCTTAGTGTAACTGTGTTATCAACAAACTTTAGGGCATGTGCTTCTTTGACGGCTGTGATACACTCTTAGGATTTAGACCTTGTGTGCCCCGATAAAGGTTACGCAGGTTTTGTGAGTCATAGAGTTAAATAAACGAGTTAATAGGCCCTTCTTCCTCTGTCAAAGCAAACACATCGTAACGTTTCTTCTCTCTGAACAATCGTTTCTCAACATGGCTTCCGGTTGCAACCAGAACAGCAACGCTACACCACATTACTCGCAAATCTTCAATCCTCCTCTTGAACCATGCGGCAACTTTCACCTGTTTGCACGCTTCCCTGATGATATTCGCTGGCTTGTTTGGCAGCATTTCCTAAGTCACGAGCGATGGATCGATATCACCCTGAGACGGGGTAGTTTCTCATCCAGCGAACGAAGGGAACAAACATACCATCAGAACTACGAGATCATATTGGACCACCGTTGGAAGATAAGCAAGCTGTTCCGAACCACGCCTGACTCACGCAAGGCTGCTTTGGCCTTTTACCGTGTTCAACTGCCATGTTGGTACCAGAGGAAAGATAAGAGCATGGTGAACAGCACGCTCTATGTTTGTCCTGAATTGGATACCTTGATGCTTAACAGCCTGGAGGTTTTTGAGAGCTTTGCACATGACATTTGGACTTGTGACTCTCATCGCGTTGGGTTGGTCAACCTCGCATTGAGAGTCGGACTTCCACGTCGCTTCATGAGTTCACCGATTATACAGAATAACGACGTTTCTGTCTTGAGACAATGCTTGTTCAGAATGGAACGGCTGATCATGATGAGCCAGAGAGGTACTAAGACGGTGTGGCGCGATTTACCTTCAGGACCCAACCACACCTGGCGCTCAAATCAAGTTATGCCCATAAGGAGTGGCATTCAGAGCTTAAAACGACTACCGTATGACCCTCGATTGTGTGATGAACATCTCAAGCGAGTATTCCGTGGCGACTGGAATCCTCGTCATTCATTCAATCACTGGTTCAAACTCCTTTCAAACCTGCAGGTACAACACAAGCATAAGATCATCTACCAGTTTGGTAGTAGTCGTGGACCATGGATCACTTATCAGGAGAGGCACTTTCCTACCATATCTGACCGCAATACTGCTGCTGAATAGGTTCGGCGTGACATTGACGAGCTCCGAAAATGGTCTGGGAGCTTCGAACAGTCACCAGACCTTGGAGGTCAGATAGACGATGAGATTACCAGACTGTTCGAACCGTCGCCCCAGCCGGTCATGGGATTCTGGTTGTTCCCTATGGAGAGTGTCTTTACTCCAGATGACCTTGACCTTCATTATATGGGCGTTCCATTTCCACACCCAATGACAGTTGATATGTCACAACACATGCCGGAGCTGTGCCTGGCAAACATCTATTGACAGTGGCTGTGATCATCAAACACTTGAGCTTGGTGGTGCACTTTGGACTAGGACACATGCTCTTACGCTATGAATCACCGCGAAGAAAGGTTCCGTTGGCTCTGATGGATCATGGCCAAATCCCGTCTATAAAAGACTATTTTCATCCCTAATCTGGACTCATCCCATCTCATCTACCCATCATCCACATCTACTTATCATCTGCATCTTTCTAGCTCACAAAACTTATTATCATCCCAACTTTTGTCACCATGTCTGACCAAGGTCTCTGCTCGGTAAGAATGGCTGCCGCTGCACACATGCAGGGCAACAAGAGCGACGAGGAATCCATCGACGGTTCCAGCGATGAAGAAGCCCCTCAGCCCGGCGAAGTCCGCATGGGCAAGTTCGGGACCTCCAAGGGTGCGAGAATCTACACCACTGGCCTGGCCACCTGCATTAGAGTCGCGGTGACCGGTCGGTACCCAAATGGTGGATTCAATGGGGACGATCGATTCCTTGCACACATTGCCGAATCAAAGCACAAGGCTGCACTCCAGGGTCTCATCGATGCCCTTGAGCGTGCCAAAGGAAACGGCCTGCAGGTTCTTGAGGTCGTCGTGGTCATCTTGGCTGATGGAGACTCTCCCGATTCTGAGCAGGATGAATTCAACTCGGAGGTCATCAACAAAGTGCGAAACGCAGCCGGAATATAGTCAAATGTGATCGAGCACACTGAAGACTACAAGATTTCTGTTGAGGCCAACAAGCGCATCAACTATGCGGCCGAGTAACGACTTGACAAGATTTCATCCCAACTTTCATCCAGAAAGCCATAACTCTTCAGGGATCTTAGGATAGTTTAGACGGGCTTAGGATGATCTGCATAAGTTTAGGATTTCTTAGATAAGTTTAGGAGAATTCAGTCATATTCACTATAAGTTTTTGGCATAACATTCAAGACCTCTGGCTAAATTGGACGGTCTCGTCCCAAGTTTCAATCCACACCTAATAAGCATAAAACAACGTAGCCTCGGAATCGGTCTGCCTGATCTTCCTGTTCTGTCTGACCAGCATCCACCTCATAAGCCAGACTCCAGCAATACAAGCTACAGCAAAACCAGCACTGCTTGAGAGCGGCAGCACATACCGTGGTGCATCAGATTTGGGCCAGAGGTACTGTACGAGTTAGCGGTTGTTCTCAAGGATAGAGAGTCAAGGGTACTTACAGGAGTCCAGATCAGACTGAGTGTCGCACTGACGTTGGCGAGAGCTAAAGCAGAAGCCTTCTTCTCCCTCGTCTGTCCACATGTATTGCCCACCCAAGCCAGAAGAATAGAGTTGACACCATAAGTACCAATAGTAAAGACACACATGGCAAAGTATCTTGCTCCAACGTTCATGGTAGCGCAAGCCAACACGAAACCGAAGGTAGCGACAATCTTGGAGATGGTGATGTGCCAGGTACTCTCGTTAAAGTGACCAGAAGACTTTGCCCAAAGAATGGATAGAGCACCAGCGATCAAGAAAGGAGGACAGGTGAGGACAAGAGTGATGGTGGTGTTGAAGCCGAGCGTGTTGACGATGGTAGGGAAGAAGTTCTTGAAGCCGTTGGTCGCAAGGTGAAGATGCTGAAGAACAATGAAGACCCAGACTTTCGGGTCGACGATGGCTTCGCGCAGACCACTCCATGGATTTCCGTCACCCTTCTGTCCGACTGTATCTCTCAGAACACGGTCGTGCGCAAGTTGACGCTGCTCAGGTGTGAGCCATCGCGTCGTCAACGGTTCATCAGGAAGGGTGAAGCACGCAACGATAGCAACAACAAACGTAACCGCACCCTGAAGGATAAACAACCATCGCCAGCCCTTGATCCCCGCAAGTCCATCCATGCCCTCAAAAACACCCGCAGCAATGAGGCCCGCAAAAGCAGAAGCCAGGACGTTACCCGAGTAAAGAATACTGATTCTCGTCGCCAACTCCTTCCTGGTGTAAAACGTCGACAGCATGTACAGCGCACCAGGGTAATAAGGAGCCTCGACAATACCGAGGAAGAATCGAGTGAGAAGAGCGCCGGTGTAGTTGTGGGCTACGGCAGTGAGGGAACTGACGACGGCCCAAGCCATCATGAAACCGCCCATGTACCAGGATGGTCTGACGCGGGTGATTATCATGTTGCTGGGGATCTGGCCGAGGACGTAGCCGACGAAGAGGATTGAGACGGACGTGTTGTACTGCGAGCCTAGGAGATTGAGATCTTCCTCGAAGCCGTTTAGGCGGGCGAGGGTGATGGCGTTGCGGTCGAGGTAGTTGAGCCAGTACATCAACCAAAGGGTGGGCTACAGTTGTGTTAGTTGAAACATGTTCTCAATGGGCGTGGGAAGACTTACCATGATCCATTTATCAAGCTTCTTGACGAGTTTGATCTCCTCAGGATCACTCTTCGCCACAGCACCAGAGTAATCACCATTACCCTTCTTATCAAGAACTTCAGCAGAGTACTCCTCATGAGCAGCGTTTTGCTTCTCAGCATCAAGAGTCTCAGCGCCCATCTTGTGATCTTGGGATGTCATGATGATCAACTCTGACAGACTGTCTCAGTGAAATAACAGAAGAGAATGATGGCTGGGATGATCGATGAGAAAAAGCAGGGGGATGATGCGGTATTTGAACTTGTTCTCTGGACTTGGGTTGTTCCCCGCATACCCCAGATTCTGGATATCCGGGGGTGGGATTGTTGAGGGGATCACCAAGAGGCGAGGAGCGAGAATATCCTGGTTTCGGGGACGGGGCCGATGGCCGAGTTGTGGTTTTGCCAAGACGCCATTTTGGGGGAGCTAGATTGCTATGGAGGGGGATTTCTAGTGTTGAGTCAAGACTTGTGTAAGTGGATGATGATGTAGAGGATAACGATATCCGGGATAGCATTGGATCAATTCTATTTCAAGAGTCTAATTGATGAATCGAGAATTATAGATGGACGCGAGAGTAGAATTGTTCTCTGTAATACGAGCGGAAATAAGCGTCCATCCTCACAGTCACATCACGATGCATCCATCATCAATCGACGTTGCAGTCCCAACCCCACGAGTCAGGATTAAGGTAACAATTAAGCTTAGTTCCCCCAATCCCACCCATCAAACCAACCAAAATAAAACCCGCATTCACTAGCCGACGCCCCATAACTTCTCCTTCTCAAGCGGGGGTCTCTCCATCATCACCTCTCACCATCTCGGCCTCGGTCTCCGTTGCCATCCATGCCCTCAAACGCCTGCGACAGATGTCACCGCCGCAAAGTCCGCTGCGACAAGACCCAACCTCAATGCGGGCCCTGCAAACGTGCTGATGTCGTTTGTGAGTATGCTGTTAGTGAGCATCAGTTGAGGAGGAGGAATGTTCAGAAGTTGGAGAGGAGGATTAGGGAGTTGATGGATTGTAATGAGGGTTTGACGCAGCAGTTGAGACGGTCGGAGGAGGTGACCAGACGATCTGAGGATGTTACCAGGAGATCTGAAGATGTTGAGAGACTTGAGGCATCGGTGGTGCAGGATAGTCCTGGGGATGGAGAAGTAGCTGAGGAGGTTATTCAGATGAGTCTCATCGCAGGCGGAGGCCATCACTTCGTCGGTTCAACAAGCGGCCTTCTCCTCGCCAACCTCCTCCAATCCCGCCCTCAACCATCCTCATCCCTCACCACATCCTGGAAACCAAGCTCCATCCCTGGCCTATCCTCACCACAAACCAACTCCGGCCTCCCCCCCAAAACCCTCGCCTCAGAACTCCTCAAGGCCTACTGCAGCCATGACCATCTCTGCTACCCCTTCCTCTCCACCAAATCCCTCTACCGGTCCTTAGACGCCGTGTACGAAGACTCCAGCGCCAAAGATCCCGTCGATGCCTTCTTCGTCGACATGACCCTCGCCATCGGCACGGCGCAGGTGCACAAGTTTAACTGGAACGGTGTGTATGATGCTGAGACGCATTATAACCGCGCCATGACGAGACTAGCGGATGTGTTGGCGAGAGATGGGATCGAGAGGTTGCAGGCGCTGTTGTTGGTGTGTCAGTATAGAATGGGCACAACGTCGAGTAATACCACGACTAGTGTTTGGCATCTCATCGGCGTTGCGGCGAGGACGTGTCTTGAGATGGGGCTTCATCGAGCGGCGACTTATGCGCTTCCGGGGACGTTGGATGAGCCGACGAGGAAGGTGAAGGAAGAAGAGATGGAGACGAAGCGACGGTGTTTCTGGAGTCTTGTTGCGTTGGATCGCGTGACGAGTCTTGCGCTTGGAAGGCCATTGGCTCTACAGCTTGAAGACATAGACGTTGATCTTCCTCCTTCGTCAACAGCAGATCAACTTCCTGAGGATAGCAGTCCTCTCTCATCAGCGCCCTATGGAACACCACAATACCGCGCTGCGACCTCTGTCTTCGTGCACATCGTTCGCTACCGCCTCATCTGTGGGAAGATCATAAATGCTCTGCACCGGAGTGCCAAACACGTCACGTTCCCGAACACAAGCTACGACGAAATGCGAACAGCTCTAGCGAGGGAGTTACAAGAGTGGCATACAGAAACAGCGAACCTACCCCTTGTTAAGAGCGACACAGCCGCTTCACCTGCTAGTGGTTCTAGTTTTCGCTCTGAAGAATGGTATAGGCTCTTGTACCATAACGGCATGCTCATGTTATTTCGGCCGTCGCCGTGTTTGAACGATGCAGCTGTGAATAGCCTCGCGCTGCAGAATATATACGACTCTGCAAGGGAGGCTATAAGTCTCTATGCAAGCCTTCACCGATCGCGAAAGTTGAATTATTCGTGGATAACAATGCATTCCGTCTTCCTAGCCGGACTATCATACATCTTCGCCCTACGCCATCATTTCTCTGGTTCTGAACCTCAGCGCGCAAGGTTACATACGACACCAACGATCAACCAAGTCGTCAACGACACGAGGGCATGTTCAAAAGTGTTGGTAGCTGTGTCGGAAAGATGGGACTTGGCGAGAAATTGTTCGGATTTGTTTGATCGGCTGAGCGATGCGGTGGTTGCTGATGTCGTGGAGGCGAGTGTTGCGGCGCCGGTGCAATTTTCGGCGGATCTGGCGGGTATGACTGTTGATAGTACGTTTAGGGATTGTTTTGGGGATTTGCAGAGTTTGGGGTTGGATGAGTTCCATAATGATGCTATTTCGCAGTTGAGTCAGGAGTGGTTTTTTGGGCTGGGGGGTGAGAGCCATTCGTATTATTGAGCTGTTGTCATCTCCTTGATCGTGAGACTTTATCTTACAAGTTGTAGCTATTGGATACCTGGTGTATATGTTATGAACTCAGACTAAAAGTAATCTATCTGTTAATGACTATGTGCCTTGGTTCTTGCTCTGCCGTCAGTTCCAAAACTGAAAGGATTGTTGGGTACAGAAGCATCATCAGCAATACCCATGAATAAGATAAGTACATCAATATTTCCCAATCTAGTTCCCCGAGCATAGCAAAAAGGGTAAATCTGAGTCTTTGACTTCAGAGGGATCTCATATCAGGTTCTATCTCATGTTGAGCAAGCGAATTGACGGGCTCGGTCGCCGAAGCCGAAATGCCAGGGCCCGTGTAAGTGGATCGCCACTCGGCGCCGCGTCCGCCAATCCACAATCCACCGAATACAGTCTTATGATAAGTCATGAGAGACTGTCAACATCCTGAATAATCCGAGATATTACACAATTAAGAAACATTTTTCTTCCGAAGGTCCACTAGTCAAAGGGGTGTTTATCAAGAGCCGCAACCTAACCTCATTTCATTACTCTCAGCTCACTATAACTTTCACCTCAACTCATCTTACATATACTTCATATACACATATTCTCATATTCTCACATTGAACATCACTTCACTTCACACAAAATGTTGGACAGACCTCCAATCCGCATCGGCAACGTCTCTGGCGCAACAGGCGACCATCCCCACGCAATGTCCCGCATGGTCCGCTCCGGGAACGTCCACGTCATAACAGGAGACTGGCTCTCCGAGATGAACATCGCCTGGAACGCAATCACCAAGCAAGAAGTAGACCCCAACCTAGGCTACGAGAACGGTTTCTACGAGCAGCTCGACGAGTGTCTCGACGATATCATGCAGCGCGACATCCGCGTTGTAACTAACGCTGGGGCACTCAACACTGATGCATTGTATGACAAGGTCAGAGCGCTCTGTGAGAAGAGGGGGTATGGAGATTGTGTGGTTGCAAAGGTGCTAGGTGATGATGTTTCGGATGTTGTCGGGAGGAGGGATGTGCAGATTACGCATTTGGATCATCCGGAGCAGACTCTTGAGTCTTGGGGGTTTACGCCGCGCTGTGCTACTGCGTATATTGGATGTTGGGGCATTGTTCAGGCGCTTCGTTCTGGTGCTCGGATCGTTATCTGCGGTCGATGCACTGATGCTTCTCCTGTGATGGGTGCTGCAGCGTGGTATCATGGCTGGCGAGAAGATCAATACGAGGAATTGGCTGGTTCGCTTCTGGCTGCTCATCTCATTGAGTGCGGTCCTTATGTCGTTGGTGCAAACTTCTCAGGGTTCAAGGACTTTCTACCCGAACTTGTGGATATTGCATTCCCCATTGCTGAGATCGATCCAAGAGGACGGTGTACTATTGGAAGAACAGCAGAAGGTGGAGGAAGAGTCACAAAAGAGACCGTCACCGCACAATTACTCTACGAACTTCAAGGGCATTTATACCTTAACCCTGATGTCGTCGCAGATCTCTCAGGCGTACACGTCGAACAAGAGTCAGAGAACCGCGTCTCCGTCTCAGGGGTGAAAGGACTCCCTCCACCCCCAACAGCAAAAGTCATGATCGCCGCGAAAGGCGGTTTCCAGGCCGAAGCAACATTCTACATCAACGGTCTCGATGTCTACGAAAAAGCAGCCATGATGAAGAACCAACTAGCACATATGTTCAAAGACTCAAACTTCAGCCGTCTAAGCATCGAGCTTTATGGCACACCGGCTGAGAACCCAACGTCTCAACAAGCAGGCACCGTATCACTCCGTGTCTTTGCGCAAGCCCGTCGAAAAGAAGACATCGACGCGCCCAAGTTCAAAGTACCCATTTACGCACTCCGCATGCAGAGCTATCCGGGGTACCATATGAATCTTGACTTTAGGACTATGGTGCCCAAGCCATTCATGGAGATGTTTCCAGCGCTCATGCCCGTGTCTGCGATTGAGCATCGGGTTGAGATGAGTACCGGCGCATCACATCGCATTGAACCACCAGCAAAAACAGCAAAATATCCTATCGTACGGCCCTCGACGGAAACGCATGGACCGGTTGACATGCTTACTTTCGGACCGACGGAGTGGGCGCCGCTGGGAAGTGTTGTGCATGCGAGATCAGGCGATAAAGGTGATAATTCGAATGTTGGGTTCTTTGTGAGGAACGATGATGAGTATGCTTGGTTGAGGAACGTGTTGACCGTGTCGAAGCTGAAGCAGCTGTTTGGGGATGATTGGTTCAAGGGTGATCCCGACAGGAGGGTTGAGAGGGTTGAGTTCCCCGGTATCAACGCTGTGCACTTGTAGGTCCCCCGTGTGAAGATTCTGAAGCTGAAGAATACTGACATGATACAGCCGTGTCTTGGATAACTTGAATGGAGGGATTGCGTCTTCAGATCGCATTGATGGTCTTGGAAAGGGAATCGGCGAGTATTTGAGGAGTCGATACGTCGACGTACCAAAGGCGTATCTTGAAAGAGGACGGATCTAGAAGTAGGAAAAGCAGACACGTTCAGATAGATTCCACCGAGGCCTGTCGCATATCATCGAAGCCTGATGTTCTCCTTTGCTCTCCCTCTTTTCTTTACATATTTTTCGTCATTCTCAGACCTCACTCGTCACTACCTAACAAGACTCGGTATCGCTGCGATAAAATAACTCGCCAAGCTCGGAGCATGACAATGAAATCATTTCTCGTTCAAATCAAAATTCGCAATCAGAACGCCTTGAAATCCGCTGTCACAGGTCGTCGGATGTATATAAATTGAGGTGTGGTGGTTAGAATGTGTATGTAAGCGTGTTATTATTTTTAAGAGAGTTGATAAGTCTGCCTTGAAAGGTACATCCAAGTGTCTCTAAATCATAGCATAATTTAAATATTCATTATCCCTCAGCCGGCAAAGCTTTATTGGGTTAATTCTTAGACATGGATATCTTTCGAGGCTGACCTGCAAACTTGGAGAATTATAATTTAAAAAGTTCTATGATATACTAGGGAAGCTTGATACCAGGAGAGAGACTGCATATGTATTAAGATAGCAGGCTAATAAAATCGGTATAAACATGACTAGCCCAAGGGAGCAAGAAAACATTATACCTTGTTAAGGTATAGGGAGTCGATAAGCTCAGCAAAAGGTATCCTAAACTTATGTGAAGTTACCTAAGTCTTTTTATCATTTAGGATCGAAGTCCTGAGTTTTCTTCCCTCCCCTAGACTGCCCGCGTCAAGTCAATTGAAATATTATTGTTGATCTCCAATTCTGTTTCCGTGACGTCGTTTGCGTATCTAAAGCAGTCCACCCTAAGCCAAGAAAAGCAGTAAATTCTAGCGGCGGCGCCCTGCAAAGACTCCCCCACAAGCTACCCCATGCGGCCTAACGCTACTCCACTCGGGCCAGTGACAAGCTCGGAACAATCGCGTTTTCCGAGCGGCGGCCGAAAGAAAAGCAGTAAGTGGCAGCTAAAAAAAATTATTCTACAGAGGGCCCCCGGCCAATGCGACACCATAGTTCAGAGGGAGGAACCTTGCAACTGGGTTTTGTCCTTCAGAGCTACCCTACCCGACGGGAACGGAAACAGGCTTGCGCGATTTGCACTTGCGTTCCTTCTTTAACCTCAACTTGTAAAAAATACTCTTCTTCCTCTTTTCTTCTTCTCGTCTCTCCTCGTGTGCGGTGCCTCGGTTTTTATATACATCTCTCTCTCTCCTCCCCACGAACGCTCTCCTCTCTACCTTTTAGATACCCCCCACTTGTCATCATGTTGTCTCGAGGATCTCTTCGATCGGCCCAGGTACGTTTCTTTGTGGTGTTGTTGCTTTTGTTTTGTTTCTGTGTCATGATGATCTTTTGTGGTGCTTGTGTTACATGGGGAGGAATGTCTTTGGGCAATGGGCTTTTGTGGCTGTCTGACGATGATGTGCATCATGTCATGATCATCATCGCGACATCACAACAAGCGAGAATTGGAGTTTTGCGTGGTGGGACATGATTGCGGGACAAAGACCACAACAGCGCAAATGGCTCAGATTGATTATACGCCGTCTTCACTACTCAATTGATCTCGTTGCTAACAATTCTTCTCAGCTGCTGCGCGGCGTCGCCAAGCAACAACCCCAGCTCGCCCGATCCTTCGCCACCGTCCAGTCCGACATCTTCAAGCCCGCCAAGTATGGCGGCAAGTACACCGTCACCCTAATCCCCGGTGACGGTATCGGTACCGAGGTTGCCGAGTCCGTCAAGACCGTCTTCAAGGCCGACAACGTCCCCGTTGAGTGGGAGCAGATCGAGGTCTCTGGTCTCGAGGGCGCCGGCCGAACCGAGGATGCTTTCCGCGAGTCTGTCGCTTCTCTTAAGCGCAACAAGCTCGGTCTCAAGGGTATCCTGCACACTCCCATCAGCCGATCCGGCCACCAGAGTTTCAACGTTGCTATGCGTCAGGAGCTCGATATCTACGCCAGCATCAGCTTGATCAAGAACATCCCCGGCTACGAGACCCGCCACAAGGACGTCGACCTGTGCATCATCCGAGAGAACACTGAGGGTGAGTACTCTGGTCTCGAGCACCAGAGCGTCGACGGCGTCGTTGAGTCCCTCAAGATCATCACACGCGCCAAGTCTGAGCGTATCGCCAAGTTCGCCTTCTCTTTCGCTCTCGCCAACGGCCGATCCAAGGTTACTTGCATCCACAAGGCCAACATCATGAAGCTTGCCGACGGTCTTTTCCGCAGCACCTTCCACCAGGTCGCCAAGGACTACCCCACCCTCGAGGTCAACGACATGATTGTCGACAACGCCTCCATGCAGGCTGTCTCTCGTCCCCAGCAATTCGATGTCATGGTCATGCCTAACCTTTACGGTGGTATCCTGTCCAACATTGGCGCCGCTCTTGTTGGTGGCCCTGGTATCGTCCCCGGTTGCAACATGGGCCGTGAGGTCGCTGTTTTCGAGCCCGGTTGCCGTCACGTCGGTCTCGACATCAAGGGCAAGGATCAGGCTAACCCCACTGCCATGCTCCTGTCTGGCAGCATGCTGCTGCGACACCTCGGCCTCGATGAGCATGCTAACCGTGTCTCCAAGGCCACTTACGCCGTTATTGCTGAGGGGTAAGTTCTACACGATTCATTAGAGTCCAATCGAAATGCTAACAATCCTACAGCAAAGTCCGCACCCCCGATATGGGCGGCTCCTCCACCACCCACGAGTTCACCAAGGCCATCCTCGACAAGCTCGAGACTGTTTAAATGAAGCATCTTTTGTGATATCCCCCTCCCGAAACAAACCACTCGAGATCACCATTTATTTATTTTTTTCGTTTGTCTTTCCCGTAGCTAAAGCGGGAGCCGATTGGACATTACAGCCACATCATGATCACCATGACTTGACATAAGAGCTCTATTCCCCCACGTGGAGCTTTTTATGCGGGTCGAGCAAATTCTTGACGAGGTACCAGGTTGCAAGATTTGGGTTGCGCCTTGGACTTCGTACTTACGAAACGCTTATATGTAGAAAACGCCGAACCTAGTATCGAGAATAGAATCCACTGGCTATCGTTTGGCCAACTGTACTTTGACCTCAATGGCTTGCATACTGGGTTTGGGTATACTCGCCGTCGAATGGCGGCTTTGTTATCATGCTCCGTGGTAAACATTGTTCATGATAGCCTCTCAACAGAAGGAATAGCAGGGGAAGAATCAAATTAGGCGAATAAGAGAATTACTTCATGTCCCGTGTATTGTCATGTGTTTTGTTAAGGATTGCGGACAAGGAGATGCATATACTTCCGTAACCCAATATTCCTCGATAGCCTTCTGATGCAGCAACGAATATCGCTAGATTTCATCTCAAAATCATAAACAGAATGACATTTATTTTGTACCAGCTATTCTCAGCCATGCCGTATCCCTTTATACTCATCATGCTAACCTATTCCGTCCTTTTATCATCAACCCGCCATACGGGCTCATAATGCTCATAACTAGCCATATACAATGTGAAACCCAAACTCCAGAAACACTCTTCAACACTTCTCAATCAACAAGGTCCATCACAGAACGCTCACACATCATGAAGCGGGCACTTCCTCATCCTCATCCAAAGGCTCAACTCTCACCAGAATCTCCTCCAGAAGGCCCTCGAGAAAACTGCCAACCTCTCGGCCCATTCCAACAGGTTCAGCCTTGTCATAATGATCAATCTCTTTGCAGACATGCGCCAGCTTATAAACCAATTTTCGTAACTTTTCGTGGGACGCTTCAGCGCGTTGTTGTTGGGGTGTCAGTTGAGCTGGGTTCTGTCCTGGCTTATACATATGCTGCAAGTTGATCTGTCGCCTCTTAAGCGCCTCCTCCAGGGCTGGGAATATGACATCGTTCAGAGCATCCAGCTCCCCATTGGGGTTGGCTGGTGCAGGTGTAGGGAATGCTGATGGCGTGTTGAACTCGGACGGGCTGGGTGACTGAGCTTTCGATGGAAGAGGTCGAGGGCCTTGTGCACCCCCTGGTAGTGGCGTATGAATTTGAGGCACAGAAGTATGCTGCAACGAAGGTACTCTTTGCTGCGTAGGAGCTTGGTTTGGTCTGTATGGAGGTATCTCAGGTAGACTCATCTGCTTGGTAGTTGTTGGCCGTTGCTGATGAGCTGGAGGAGCAGGGGGTAATGTCCATTGTGGTGGCTGGACTTGCTGGATCTGCGGGCTGGCTTTCCTCTCGGTCTGTGGCTCATAATCCAGGTTGAGCATGCCAATATCACGCTGTAGTTGACTTTGAAGCTCCCGATCATAATCTGGAGACTCCTGCACGGTTGCAGGGGGGTTTATTCTCAATGGGCGAGGCGTCTCGGCGTTATCCCTTGGAGGAGGGAGCTTCAGGGGAGTCTGAGGCAGTGCCCTCGTAGGCGATGGGAGTGGCTGCTGATATTGGGATTGAGGAACAGCCTTTCGTTGGGGGCTAGACTGCCTTGAGCCTGGGTTTGCTTTGACAGTCTCAAGGGATTCAAGGGCGAAATCCCTTGACTTGGTAGGGCTTGCGTCTCGTCGTTGCTCGCCATAGTCTTCCTCGCTCTCCAATGGTCTAGAAGCGCGTGCGTTTGTTGCGTTCTCATCCAGCTGGTTGAGACCTGGTCGGTTGACAATGCCGCCACGCTCACCAACAAGTCTCACAGTGCCAAAATCCCACATGTCTTCGTCAACTCGCTCACGTTCTGCAGGAGCTCGTCCACTGTTAGCTGAATCCCAGTTGTCGTCATCCTCTCCCTTATGAGTAGCAGCCCATCGTTGATGCCTCTCGATAAGCTCAGTCAGGTAAGTTGTCCGCTTTGCCCGTCTAATAAACGGGTGCCGCAACATATCCTTGGCTGTTGGTCGGTCTTTGGGATCTCGCTGAAGACATAACTCGATGAAATCTTTGAATGCCTTGGTGAAATTGCCTTCTAATCGTGGTGGAGGGTTCTTTGGAATAAGGAAGAGAACTTTCATAGGATGAATATCGGCATAAGGAGGCTCTCCATTGGCTAATTCGAGAGCTGTAATACCAAGAGACCAAATATCGGCTTTATGATCATACCCAGATTGCTTAATGACCTCTGGGGCCATCCAAAAAGGTGTTCCGACAAATGTATTTTTCTTGGTCATGGTAGCAGAAAGCTGACCTGATACACCAAAATCGGCGAGTTTGACTTGGCCATTGCTGCTGAGGAGCACATTGGCAGCTACAGACAATTAGTGGCGTCAAGAGTGAGCGTGTCGTTCGTACCTTTGACATCTCGGTGTAGCTTCTTGTCTGTGTGAAGATAATCCAAACCCATGAGCAACTCGCGCACGATGATAGCAATGTAGTCCTCTCCAATCAGTCCCGGCTTCATCAAGTCGGCACAGCTTCCTCCCGAACAGAACTCCATTACGATCCATAACTCAGCACCTTTCGCATAGGATCCATAGTACTTGGTGACATATGGTGATTGAAGCTCGGACAGAATGGCGATTTCTTGGATAATATCCTCGACCTCGTCTTCGGCACTCTCTATATCAATGACCTTGATCGCTACAGCCTGGCCCGTTCGTTTATCGACTCTGGATGCGTTAGTAAAGTTCGGCTGCCGTGGAATATATCATCGTCGTCGTACCCTTTGTAAACTTTGCCGAAACTGCCACCACCTGCGCCAGGTCAGTACGTTTACGCCCAAGTGCCCAATCTGATGTCGCACGACCCGAGACCACGTCAAGACTAACCAATGCAGTATTCTTTGGAGTAGAGAAGCTCCGGGTCAAGCGCTTCATTCGCGTCGTCAACCTCATGCTCGCGATCTGCCATTGTGTAGGTTCGTGGGGAAGCTTTTGTTTTCGGGTAGCTAACGGTATTTGCCCCACGGCTGAGGGGCCTTGTCCCTGCGAATTCGCCGACTGCTATTGACTCGAAGCAGTATCAATCGGTTGGCAATCGCCTCGGGGCCTCTTCTTCGGTCCAACGGCTTCGCAACGGCGCGTGATGTCGAAATGAATCCGCTTCCAGTTCGGATATCGTGGTTTGGCGGTGTCGATTAGCAGAGCAGCAACCCCACCACTAAGACAATCGTAGCCTTAATTCGAACCGGGTTCGTGGTAAATATCTGTCTCGGCTGTCGCGACTTCTTTTTCTTTTTTTTCTTCACAGAAGAGAAACAGTGAGCACTAAATGAGAAGAAGAAGGGAAAGAAGGGAGGGAAGGGAAATAAGAAACAAGCAGGGAGATGATAATGTGCTCATATAAATGCGAGAAAAGAAAAGAGGTTGTCGCACAGCACAGCCAATCTCCGTCCGCCTACGCAAGGGAAGGGAAAGAATCAACACAACATGCAGCCAAAACAAGCAGGCGCAAGCTAATGAGACAAGGTACTTTCAAGAAAAGGAAACACTCCGTACAGTGAGCTGAGACCTTCCCACTATGAAACGGAACGGGCTGGCTCTGATGGTGAGGTATTGGTTGCTGGTCGTTGCTGTTTACCTGAGGTGGGGGTTGTTGAGGAGCAACGGGCTCATGTCCTTGCTTTGCCAATCAATCAATGGCACGCATCGAACCTGAATCGATCTGCTCACGGCCGTTCCTGGTGTGACCTCCCCCCCTGTAAGTGGTTGTCCACAGGGGGGAGGGGTCGCTGGGAAATACTCCCCGCACCTGATTCCAACCAAGATCTCCAGCTAGGGCCTGGCCTGGCCTGGCCTCAGCCTCAGTTATCGGGATGGTCTTTAGGCCAATTATCTTCTGTGTTCAATAACGCCCAACTCCAGAGATACGAAACTCATTAAAGGACGTTCAGGTATGACGACTTGATATCACGTTCTGCAAGGGCTTATGCTGCTTTATTGGCTCATGTCTTCTCTCTACTGCATGGTGAAACGTATTATTTGATGCTTTGACTTCAATGTATCCAAGGGTTAGTTCTTGGGGGTCAGGAACAAGCTGACGCGATCACACTAGCTTGACAGATAAAATTGCATTGCGATTACCTGCATTGGTGTTAAATTAGCCTTGTCATACACAGAATGCGAGCATGGCATTTGCGCAGTTCCATTGCTTTCAAGTGTCATTTCTCATGCATGACTTGGATGAGCTGTCTAAAGATAGTAACCTCCCACGCCCTCCTCCATGATAAAGCTAAATCAATTCCGATAGCAATGATGCCACGAGGATTCAGAATCCCCATATTCCACTGGCTGCAGCCAGACCAATTCACTCCGATGGCTCCGATACTGATCTATCTACAAAGTTTGCTGTAATCCCGCATAAAAGGAAATCATTCAATCAGCCACCAGCTCAGTCCTCAATGTACTCAATCATGACTGTCCCTTGCTTCAGACCTGCATCTGCAACCGTCGTGTCCAGGCTCTCGATGAGATCCTGTCCAGCAGGCATTTTCTTGAGCTCGAATTCGACCCCTTCTTTGCCTTCCAGTGCCTCAGACTTGAGCCATTCATAGATTCTGCGGACTGGATCATTGAGGTTGAATCGTCGAATGATACGGCCGGTAGAGTGTCGGAATTGAATGCGTGTAGTGGTTGTTGGGTCGGCCTCTGGTTCGGTATGTGGGGTGGTGCTCGAAATTTGAGCCCAAGGACTTTGCTCAACCGGAGCTTCAGGTTCCTTTCCTTTACCCTCCTCGGGGCCAGACTCTTTGGTTAAAGCATCGGGATCATGGAGGTTGGGTGTTGAGGAGCCTCCGCTTCCTGTAGCACCCTCCAGACTGTTCTTCAAAGCCATTTCAAGCATCTCGTCCTCAGTCATGCGATCGACATCCACTCTCTGTGGCTTTCGTGCTGTCGTCTTCGCAACCGGGTTCTTACTATTGGCCGCGAGACTGTAGCGGTCCAGAAACTCGGCGAGTTCGGCATGAAACTCTTGCGCGGAAGGGAAAGGTCGTCCGGTCCAAACCTTGACTTGCTCGCCCGTTCGCGGGTCGATGATCGACACATGTGGGTAATTATCAGGGTTCTCATGCGTTTGGTTGGGGAAATAAAATGTCACGAACTCCTCGGCATCCGGGAAGTCCTTGTCGTATTGTAGGAAGATGAAGTTCTCCGAGACCAAAGATTTGATAGCTTCGTCCTTCCAAATGTCGCGGTTTAGCGCCTGGCAGTTAAAGTCGTTCATGTCTTGGAGATTAACCAAGATCCACTTCTTGTCTTCCTTGCCTAGGGTACGGGCGTCATCCCAAGACATACGCGCCATCAAATCGTAAGGTGGTCGGAACAAGTCTTCAAGACGTCTTGCATGGGCTCCATTCTCGGCTGTCTGAGCTGAACGACGTTCAGGGTCGGCCCATATTTGCTGGGAGAACGGTCCTCCAGCACGATTGGCTATATCACTGCATCAGTGGGAGTCCACTAACGGTAGTCAAGACACTTACGTGGATTTGCCCGCCGCCTTCGTCGCAACTCTTCTAGAAAAGCTGCCTCCATTCCATCATCGTGCTCACCACCACCACCCCATCCGGGTGCCACCAGGGTCTCAGTAGTCCGCGCGATAGGTGCTCGGACTTCATCTGGGTTTCCTCCTGATCCAGACCCTTGGTTGCCTTGGTATAGCTCCTCCTGTAATCGCTTTGCCATTGCCATATCTTCTTCTTCCTGGGCTAAAGCTGCCGCTTGAGCTGCGACAGCTCTCTCGTTATCGTCATCATTGTCGCTAAAGTCCTCGATTTGCATATCCTGGTCATCATCACTATCGATGTGGATGACACCCGCCGAATCTTGTCTGCCAATGTTACCTCTCGTTGCTGGTGTTGTCGCGGGGGCAGCGGCTGGCTGGTCGGTTGAAGAAAGGCCAGCTCCCACGCCGGAAACGAGATCGGGGTTTTCGAAGAAGAGTCCTATGGCACGCTCGAAGTTACCCGCAGTCATCTCGAGAAAGCTCCGGGCGACATCGGTGCTTGTGCCCGTAATGGACATGAATGTGGAGATGTTGTCGTCCATGGTTGGCGACTCTCCTGGCAGGTCAGGAGTGGTCAGACTGTCGTGTTTGGTAGAGTTTTAGAATATCGAGAAGATCGGAAGTAAGCAGGACTCGGCGTCGAGCACGTAGTTGATTTACGTGATATCGTAAGGTTCGGTGTAGCTTGAGCAAGGAGAGTTGATGCCCCGCTATGACAACAGCTGGGAGAGTATCGGGCTAAATAGTCACTGATCTCAAGCTGATGGCGTGAGATGGATAGTGAGCTGTTCAGTGCCGTTATTCTTTCAGCTTGTAGCGGCAACGCGCTTGAAAGAAATCGACCTTGTCGTGGTTGAGATGTGCCCTTTCAAGTTGCAAGGCGAAAGTTGAAGGTGAAAGTGAAGCACAGACACCAAAGACAGGCACCCAACCACAGTGACGCAACCGGGTCAGTGGAGCTTAGCGCCTTTTTCTTGGAGGGGCAAGTGACAGGGGAGTGCAACAGTAGCGGTGGCGGAAAATCAATGACGCGACTTCCTTCATAAAGAGCTTACCCTAGATGAACGTTGATTTTATATCCTTTATCATGATTCATGTTATTAAATGAACTTTTAGATAGATTAACAAAAGATTACTATTTTTTCTTACTAAATTTATGTATATTGAACAATATTAATGTCACCAAGCCTCTATCATTGTCGTGTTGGAATGGTGCGCCTACTGGGATGTATTGTTAAATTCTGAGTTCTACTTCCCCAAACAGTTGCGTGAGTTTACATTCCAAACTATTCAATCATTAGCAGTACAGCCGATTACCAGTATGCAAAACCAAGTTGAAAGAAATTAAGACTGCATGAGACTTAGACTTATTTTATTTAATTTTAATGGAAGTTTTTAGCTTCTAGCATCATGTGTATTATGTACTAGAAAAATGACCGCCTTGACAAATGTCAGCTTAGTCATGCAACGTCACGATATGGTTGACTGGAGAATATCGCGGGCAGCGCCTACCTGAGGTTATTCGTCACCGAGCTGCCTGTGCCTTCTCTTACAAAGCAAAATAAGTCGCGAATCGCCGTCTGAACTCGTTTTTACACCTTTAATACATTTTATGATCAAAACACAGCGATTATCTGACATTGAATAAGATCAAATCCGAAATACACATTACCCCCTCAATCATGGCGACGGCAACAACGAAAGAGAGGGAACTGCAGCTGCTTGATACCGTCGAGCTCAAGATCCTGAACGTCGCCAACAAGGAAAAAAAGTTGCACGAACTCTTACAACGTTATCTGCCGCCAGTCATCCTTAAGGCGGCTAGTGAACATGCTCAAGTTCGAGCTAAAGTGGTCCAGATATTCTCCAAGCTGAAGACATTCATCCAATCACCGGAGTAAGTCAGATCCCAGGGTGAAAGAAGACTCGAGAGCCCCAAATTTGGTGCATAAATCGCTACCCAAGGTAGTCGGAGAGTCAGTAAGGTTGATCCAGAATTACACTGAAGTCACCAAACATACCTGCCACGTAGGCGAGTTCGGGGTCATCGAGGATGAATTTACTGTCGACCTCTCAATTTTCCTGGCATCCCAGAGTCAGAGCAGTTCGTGAAATAGATATGAAGGCTGACACGGACATAGGGTAATTCTTCCTGTAGGCGCGCTGCTTGATCAATACAAGTCCAGTGACTCCCCGTTAGTCAAGCAACTCGACATCTCAGCGATACAACACAGCATAGAGCGCCTAGATGATTATGAACGAAGACAGCTTATACCAAAAGCTCTATCGGGATTTGCCAAAGATCAAGGTGCTGCCCGAGCAGGATCATTCTTCAACATCATTTTACGTCTTCTCCTTGATGCCCGGATACCTCCAAGAGGCAGCAAAGATGATACCGAATACCGTGAGGCAATCGGATTGTCAGACGAGGCCGACTCACAGTTCCTTTCCATCATGATCAGCACTTTCCTACGACTGCGGAACCCTACGCAAACTCAGAATTGGACCACGGCTAACCCAACACTCACTAAATCTGAGCTCGAATCGCTAGCTGTGGAAAGCCCCGAGTCACAGAAGGTCTTTGAGAGGATGTCAGAATTAAAGCTCAAACTAGTTTCATTGCTTGCAAGTGGTGCTTTTACCGACGAGGAGAAGTTCTTGCCCGCACTATATGCTGCATCAAGTTTCGACAACAGACTTGTATCTGCGGCCGAGGAAGTATTGAAGCGAAGTTCCGTGTCTATGGAAAATGAAGCACTTGTCAAGCGCCTGTTTCATGCCCACTCACTACTGCCGCCCACATACCGGACTCGAATTCTGAACATGCTCTGCAAATCCTCCATCTCGGCAACAATGACGGATCATATCATGGCTGTAGTCGAACTCAACTTCTCGACGCCAGATCAAGCTTTAAATGAAGTGGAACAGAGTATGCTCCCCAAGAGTGCGCTTGAACAAACAAAACTCCATACGGCGACGTTCCAGTACCTTGCCTGGGTAGCAAGCGTTGGGCCCTCGCAGGAAGGATTTGACATTGCTGTCCCTCTCGTGAATGAGCTGTGCGGTTTTGTAAAGCGTCAAGGCTGGCCTGTTCCGCAGCAGACATCCCACGATGATATTGCGCTACGATCGAAAGCTTACGAAACGATTGGAGTGCTAGCGAGAAGCGCGGATATGTCATTTGGGAGTCGGATACAACTCGCTGAATGGCTATTCAAGTCATTGTCAGAGGACACGACCTCAGATGCAGTTGTGAACATTGATGGAGCTCTGTCTAGCCTGACCACAACAATTCCGGCAATGACGGGCAGTGAGTCTCAAGAATTGAAGACAATGCTGCTAACGTTCATGTCTCTCGCTGATGAACCCCCTGCTGTTAGAAGCACTCGACATGCTGTGGTCAAGTGGGCCAACCAATGCCTCACTTTTTCTGATGTCATGGCACGCTGGTTAGATGTTCTGGCAATTGGTGCATACAATGATGAGAGAAGTGATGTTGTCGAGCAGGGCCACAGGGGTCTTGACCCTTGGACCTATCACGCACACGCCGAAACCAGCCTGACATTGCCAGACTGGAAGGAAATGACAGCCACGTTCTTTGGTTCTGAAATCAGGCCAGATACCATTACGGAGGCCGCTACTGGCCCCCTTCCAAATGTGACAGAAAAGTCGCACTCCGTATTCGAGAGCTTCCAAGGATCTCGTATAGCTGCTTTCCCAGTTGCCCTGAGATATTGCAAGCACATGATGTTCCTTACAGCTCTCCCAGACTTCGAAGTGGAGCCTGACTGGATGCAAACTCTAGATGCACGAATCAAAACGGATATCAAGACGAGAGAGAAGATCCTGGCATATCTTCATACGATTGATAGCGCATACATCATCTTCTATCTGAAGGTATGCCTTGATGGAGCCTACATGAAAGACTCACCGATCACGGAAGAGTGCATCCGTTGCTTTGTTGATGTGGCATCCCTGAGTCCCGGCGGGGCACTGGGATTCTTGATCAAGTTTAGCGATGGTCTTTTCCAGCTAATCAAGTCGAACAATAAGGAAATCCGGTCACTGACCGCTCGAGCCCTCGGAATTCTTGTATCGCATCTCGCGAATGACCCTTCTGTGATAGACAACTGCCGCAAGACTCTGAGCGCACTATTTGAGAACGCCGAGAGATTGGTTGGACCTGAGCTCAATGCTGCTGAGGGGGGATTATTAGCTTACAGTTACGTCTGCTCTCGAAGCGTTTACTACGGGCAAAGTATTCCCAACGATGTTCATTACCCCGTTCAGTTCATCACCGGCGAGAAGGTTGTGTCATCACTACACGACACAGCGCTGGAGTCTTTTGCACAACTGTGGACCGCCGGACTCGCTATTCCAGAACGTGAAGGCGATCACTCCCTGGAAAAGGTTATCAGCAAGCTCGTCGCCTCAGCAAAGAAGGGCAACGAGAAGGCAATTCTTGCTCTGGGAAGACTAGCTGCAGGGCTGAGTGAAAGTGGAGAAGCCGAGAATGAGAGTGAAGATGGATGGTCGCATGGAATACTGGGTAGCATCCTCAAGGAGCTTTTCGCTCTACATGAGATTAAGCAAGTCGAGGTGCAATTCACTGTGGGAGATGCTATCACCGCAACTCTGGCACGATGGGAATCTGATTATGTAAAACTGACCCTGGACGTCGAGTCTCGTGGATGTCTTCAGAAGCGCAATGGATCGCGTGGCCCGCTTCTCAAAGCTGTTCTTAACAAGATCTTCGCGGACTGCAAGGCCACAAAGCCATCACTGCTGAAGGCGTCCGGCATCTGGCTTTTCTGCATCGTTCAATATTGTTCACACCTGGAAGAGGTTCAGTCTAGGCTCCGAGAGACTCAAGCTGCATTTATGAGACTTCTTAGTGCACGCGACGAGCTTGTACAAGAGACTGCCTCGCGAGGTTTGTCTTTGGTATATGAGCGTGGCGATGCTGATCTCAAGAGCGCCCTTGTCAAGGATCTGGTGTCTGCCTTTACTGGCAATAGTACCCAGCTCAAGGTGGACCAGGAAACAGAGTTGTTTGAACCCGGTGCTCTGCCAACTGGAGAGGGGAGCTCCATCACTTCATATAAGGACATTGTTAATCTGGCCAATGAAGTTGGTGATCAAAGACTTGTTTACAAGTTCATGTCACTTGCTGCGAATGCTGCTACCTGGTCGACTCGATCTGCCTTTGGTCGATTTGGACTTAGTAACATTCTTTCAGAGTCTGAAGTTGACCCTAAGCTCTATCCCAAGCTTTACCGTTACCGATTTGACCCCAACCAAAACGTGCAGCGATCCATGGACGATATTTGGAAGGCACTTGTCAAAGATTCGGGCGCAGTTCTTGGCACTCACTTTGATGCCATCCTGGACGACCTGCTCAAGAGTATCTTGGGCCGAGAGTGGCGCATGCGAGAAGCAAGCTGCGCTGCTATATCCGAGCTCATCCAAGGCCAACCATTCAACAAGTATGAGAAGCGATACCGCGATATTTGGACATCGGCATTGAAGGTTCTCGATGATGTTAAGGGTTCCGTGCGAGAGGCTGCTTTCAAGCTTTGTAGAACTTTGTCTAACACTCTTGTTCGACAACTCGAGGAGGGAACCAGTGGATCTGCTGCTAAATCTATGATGAAAGAGGCCCTCCCCTTCCTGCTTTCCGACAAAGGTATCGAAAGCTCCGTCAAAGAAGTCCAAGCCTTTGCTGCTATTACCGTCATCGAGCTCACTAAGAAGGGTGGAAAGTCTCTTCGACCATTTATTCCGGAGATGGTTCCTCAACTTCTTGGTTTACTGAGCTCTATCGAGCCTGAGCAGATCAATTGGCATTACCAGCGAGCTGGCGAAGACAGCCGAGACCAGATTGATAAAATTCGATCACAAATGGTGAACCGATCTCCGATCTCTGAGGCCATTGACAACTCACTTCGATTCGTGGACGCGGATGTTATGGCTGAATTGGCACCTAAACTAGAGGCGACTATCAAAACTGCTATCGGCATGCCGACCAAGATAGGATGCAGTCGTGTATTGACAACCCTATTCACAAACCATACAAATGACATTAAGGGAGTGAGCAACAAGTTCCTCCAGTTGATGGAGAAGCAAACGATGGACAAGAACGATGAGGTCAGCCAGGCGTATGCTCGAGCCACCGCATATATGTTGAGAGCTGCTTCGGACTCGGCCAAGAATCGATTCTGCAAGAAGTTTATCGACATGTACTTTGAAGCAGAGGAGGAGGCACGTCGTCAAAAGACGGCAGATGTGATTGTGGCACTGGCTAAGGTCTCGCCTGACCATTTCACTGCCCTTGAGACACAATTGCTACCCTTCTCCTACCTGGGCTCTCACGACACAGACGAGTATACCAGCAAAGCATTCAAGAAAGTATGGGAGCAGCACGCCGGAAGCAGTCGCACTGTTGTTCGTTACGTACCTGAGATCGTAGCCCTTGTGGAGAGGTGTTTGGATTCAGCACAATGGGCCCTTCGACATGGTGGAGCATTCACCGTTGCAGCTATGGTATCTGATGTTGCGAGTGCAAGTGATGTCAGTGGCCAAATCAGCGACGCCAATCTCAACAAGATCTGGCCCGTGTTCGAGAAAGCACTGGCCCTGAAGACATTCGCCAGCAAGGAGAAGCTCCTTGAATCATACCCTAAATTCGTCGAGAAGGGACACAGCTTGTGGAAGTCAGACACAAAGATCGCTGCACTGATGAAGAAGATTGCTCTTCGAGAAGCCAAGCGAAACAACGACGAGTATCGTGTGCATGCTTTCCGTTGTCTCTGGGAGTTTGCAAAAGCTCGGGATGACATTGACATGCTCGATGAGATTGCGGAGATCGTTACGCCTTATCTTGAAGAGCTTAAGGGAGACGACGAGACCGAGAATGGAGATAAAATGGATATCGACTCTAAGGATCAAGTCGCGAAGGAGCAGCTTGCAGAAAAGACGGCCTCTAACGGCTTGGAGGCTGTTGCGCGCGGGCACAGCCGAACTAATCTTGGCATTCTAACCAAGATCATCAACATTCTCAAGCCTTTCCTCTCAAGCCCGAATTTTGCTACAATCAAGCGTCAAGTATGGTACGAGTGCGTACACGATCTCATGAGCGATGCCACGCCTTCATCAGCACCAGATGAAAATGCCATCGCGCTTACTTATCTACTGAGCCTGGATGTTGACTTGGTCGACACTGGCACTGAAGCACAAAGACTTATGAGGGCCAAGGCCGTGGGCGCATTGTTCAAGGCAAAGGGCAAGGGAGTTTTTGGGCCGACTGGGGGTCCCGACGCTGCGCAGTTGAAGACGATGGTGAGTCAGGCACTGGAAGCTGAGAGGTCTTTGGAGGTACAGCGGGTGCTTAGGGATATCCTCGTTGAGATGGAGTAAGAGAAGGGTAAAGCTTTCTAGAGGGTGCAGCGTTTAGATCGTTATCTTTTTACTAGCGTATCATGGTTAAGAAATACACTAGATATAGATATCATGAGTTTGGCAGCGTTATCGTGAGACTTGCTGACCACAATACATGTTTGTTCAGAAAGACCTCTACATATCACCACAAGCTTGCGCGTATCATCGCAATGCTAGACTGACTATCACAATACGAAGGCATGCCAATTCCTTACGTCCTGAACCCTGAGAGCTACCCTCACTTTCAATCTTGGCAAACATCGTAACCCCCTCACATCTTACCTCAGCACTCATAATGTCGTACAATCAGCAAAGAAGAAAAAAAGGGCAATTGCCCAACGTTACATAGTCCCCCCCAATCAAGCCCAATCCGTCAACAAACTCGTTAAACCGAAACAAAAGCAGAATGTTCAAGCGACACAAGAGACGCGCGTGGTTTGTGACCGTTGGCTATCAACCCATCTCCGGCCGGATCGGACGTTGGGAAACGGCCGGAAACGTCGGTACATTGGGGGATCCACTGCCGACAAATGCTTCGCCGTGTGACGGGGGGTCTAAAGGCGCCGACGAATGATACGTACATGGCACTTTTTGTAACGCGGAGCTGGAATGCAAGGTAGGTACATACTGTTTCAGTTTATAATTGCTATGTATCAGTAAACGCGGGTCAGAGGTAAAATGCCGAAAGCATCATCAAAGTTGAGAGCAAAACTGCTCTATCTTGCCGAGTTGAAAAATCAGACATCATTGGCAGAATGTGTCCAACATATTGCCGATAAAATGTGGAAAGGACAAGGATGGCAGCGTGGCACAGAAAGACTCAATGCCCCGCAGCGATATTGGCACGCCGGGCTGTCGCGAGATCGCAAAACGCAACGCAACCGCAGCGTAGCGTAGCGTTTGCTGCCAGTCAGATGTGATAATGATGCCAGTCTTGTGTCATGAACATTCAGTAACAACTTCTGCCGCTCCAAGCTACTTGACCGAAGAGCCAGTAAAATCTCACGATGCTCAAAAGTTCACGATTCAGTAATTGTTCAAGGTCAGAGCTGCAGCACAGTTAGCGGAGAACTATTCAGGACCATCGGTTTTCTAAGCCGCAATTTGCGTCACCAGCCCAGCCCAGCCCAGTCCAGTCCACTGCTGGGTTTCCCACGAGGGTCGTAAGGTGGGATTGAACGATCTGCAAGTAGCAACCAGGGGCCTGGTCCTAAGATTGATGAATGCGGCTAAAGGGAGGAACCAGAAGCGTAGAAATTCGCGAAACCGATATGCATAGGCATGCCATCTGAAGTTGTTTGCAGATTTCGAGTCAGAGTGCTATGAGCACAAGCAACGTACTGTAAGCCGTCCGTAGTCAACCTTCAGTACGACCACCTAAGAAGAGTCTGACAGGGGATAAAGCCAGACTGTCATTATCTACCATGATGCACTGTCTTGCAAGACCGAGATCTTCAACCTGATTGGACAAACTAGTGCTCACAGGTTCGCCAGTCATCATCAAGGTTAAAAGATGCTTTGTCCTGTAGCAGTGATGCGGCATGGTGGTGTCAGGAATAATCTTTGGTGTGCAAAGGATCCACTAGCAGCGATTCCCGGAGGCCTGGAAAAACCTCCCATTTGTTGAGCTGTTCAGTTAGCAATATCGACGGCGTGCTGTAGTGGCACGCTTTCAGTACAGATGGTTCCATGAGGTGACCTCGGCACGAAGTTGTTTCAATACAGTGCTATGATTCACGATACGCAAATCGAAATATTGCCTGATATACGAGAGAACTTTGCTGTTCTGGCATCTAACCCCGAAGTAAGGGCAACGCACGCTATCACCAAGACGGCTCAACCCTGGTGCGGTCTAGAAGGGCTTTCCTGTCTTGGCGCGAGAGCAGACCGAGATCTTGCTTAGAACAGGGCATTTCGACATGGGTTTTGGAGTGCGCCACACTTTAGGTTAGAGTTAACACTTCTCAGGGAGAGTTTGTCACCCAGGGATAGATAGCCTCAACTCTGAGGTCCATGCATAAGCGGCATGCAATTGAGTGGAAGGCGTCGAGGTTCCTGTTTTGTTACCGGAGAGTCAACCGTAATGAGCACTAGACTGTGCGAAGGCGACGTTGAAGTTGTTAGCTATCGAAAGTATGATCACTACTGGCTGTGATATCTCGAAATGACCAGATGCTCAAGGATCGGGCGTTGTCTGATGATGCCCGCCCTGTCGTCAAAAACAAAGCAAAGATGCCCGAACAAGATCAAGTTGCGATTGCCTACGCTCAATTCTTCTGCCAACGAATGGATAAGTTCTAAGGCCCTGTCGCATGGGTTGTCTCGGCGTTTCTATTCTGAGCTCGCCTGTAGCACGTCGCTATGACGAGCATTCGACACTATGAGCCATGCAATTGATGCAAGCAAGGGATTCTAGGGTTTGCTTGTTGCGATAGCAATCTTAAATTCTAGGGCTGGTGATCAGGATACGATGTCCGGAGATATTCAGATAAATGAGATGTTGAAACATTGTCGCTGACCTGAGTGAGCCGTGCATTCGTGAATTGCTGGCGCTTCATCCGCAACAAGAAGTTGTAATGCTTTTGTGTGGTGAAACCAACAAGCGAGGCCCTGGACGCTCCCTTCATTCCATTTTCATGGTCACTCAACCTCAGTTGACAGGCCATTTGCATGAATTCAATGCCGTGCTCAATTGTCCCCAGCGTTTCCATGCAACAAACAACACGATGATCAACAATGATCTTTTCACCTTCCCTGCATTCAGCTCTCCGTTGGTCGTCTATGGCCGGCTGTCCTTACAGTGCAGTTTGATAGATCGGGCTACTTTCCAGGCCATCGACCCTCATGCCCTATGATTTCATGGTCCACTTCAGCAGGGCTGCTTTAACAGGGATTGTGTTCATTCATCTCGCAAGCTCCGTCCTGCTTCCAGCGCCCAGCGCTCAAAGTCCACTGTTCACTGTCCAGCTTCCAGTCCAAACGGTGCCCAGCTGTGTCGCTTTAGGCACTAGGCACTGAGATAGCGCCACGCCAGCCGTCAAGGGTAGCCCTGGTTGCGGAGAGCCACACAATGCTTTTCAGCACGACAGGTACCCAGGCCCAAACATGGCTGAGTTTGGCCGTTCGAAAAGTACGTATACAGCTCAAGCGAAACAGCAAGGGCCCCAAACAATACCATTGCAGCCTCGAGTTTTCGAGTAGACGGCTCGAACTCGAGCTTTGCATTGTCTCAAACCACTTTGACCATCGCCATCGCCGTAGGAAGCCCGGTGATTGTATGCATCACGATGATCGCGAAGTTGCCGAACTAAATTGTCGATACTGTGCGTAAGAGCAGCTAGGGCAAGGCCCACAGGTTTTGTCCTTGTCCTTCTCGTTCTCCTCCCTTCCATCCCTTCCAGTCTCTCCACATCGCGACACACACATTTTCTCAAGCCACGCCCACCTTACTGGCTCCCACCACTTCGTAGTGAGCCTCTTCTGGGCTCTTGACTCCCAATGGAAATGTAATTCGATGTTGTGCGTCTGTTCTCCAACAACCCTCTTCCTGGCCATCTTCCCCTCCTCTGTTAAGATGTTGTAGAGACCTTTCATCCCCCCTCCCATCTTAAACTTCTTGCGTAAACTTATCTTCTCCCGAAGCAACCGCTTGATCGTCTTCTCGTCTCTGTCCCTTGTGCAATTGTCTTGAACGCTTTGTTGTGTTACGGAGTGTCCGTTACTGCGCCTGCTTGCCCAGGTCCACGCTACCGTTACCATCATCTCATCTGAATTCCGTGCACCTGCAGCCGCTCCGTCACTCGCCCAGTGACTTAACAGCGTCATTCGTCCATTGGGCTGTTTCAGTACCACCCTTAGCAAGCCCGCACCAAGATCCAAGATCCCCTTGTAAGCGGATACGGCAGCCCACACCCCCTGGTCGACAATTTTCCCCTACCGGTGCCCTCGTCCCCGCGTGCCCCCGATTGTTCCCAAGACCAAGGCCCAAACAAGGCAAGGTTAAGAAAAAAAAGCTCGTCTTTTTTCTCTCTGTCTCCCGCATTACGACTCATCCCACGACTCTCTTTCTTGTTTCCCCTCATCCATCTTTGTACTCATCACGGTTTTCACGGCTCTTCCCTTGCGCGTGTTTCGGAAATTGGCTGTGACAGTTACTGTTGTTTTTGTTGGCGCCTAAAAGTGAGTTTTGCTTTCTTTCATTCCCTTGTTGCTCGTCGATTCCTTGCACATCTGTTGGTACTCGTGGTTGGTGGAGGGAGGTTTGTGGGATTGGGCCGGATATCAGCTTCAACGACGCTTCATACGCATTGCGCCCACGACCGTCGACAAGTTTCTCCTTGAGAATATAACCAGCTCCATGGATCTTCGAATGTACTTTGATTCAAAGATTCCATGCTATATTCGACTTTTGAGCAGCACTCAGTTTCTCCCTTCGCATCTGTTCATCCGTTCCGATCATCCGCGAAGCGACCATATCGATAAGCAGCGCCGAAGAAGTCAGCAGCGCAATTAATTTCTTGCCGACTTCTGAAACGATATATATAATGCGTCACATGCCAAGCCTTCGATTCCTGACAATCGAGTGTCGACCGGCCGCCGACTTCATAAGCTCATTTACGCCAGCTCTTGGTGACCAAGGCGCAAGCTATCGCCATTTCGAACAATTCATTACTTCCGGAAATAGGGATACTGAAATCCTGGAACCTTCGAAGAACGCATGATGCTGAAGGGAGAGGATCTTTGGGGCTGCCTTGTCTCCTGGAAACAAGACCATGAATGGAAATGCCTGCATCATGTTGGCACTTGTTGTCAAAGGACTATTCTCCGATATACTGCGACCGGGCATCACGAATAACTTATCCGCGGACTATCCCCCATTAGCAAATGAAGCGTTCGTTGAAGCGGTGTCTGACCTGCATCAAACTTAACGACCAATGAGGATGGACGAATTTGCCCACAGAATTTGGTGATTTCCAATCCAGGCTGGGGAACGTCAGGACCAATTCGACACTTCCAATCATAGCTTCCAGGACCAACATGGATATCGGCAATTGGGGAGACCAGCAGAAGACTAACAAATGCATAGGTTCAGCTCATTTCGGGAACGTTTGCAGCTACCTTACCACATTCCTTTGGAATCTTTGGTAAAGCACCTTGCCCCGTAAGAACGACGATTTGGCGTTTCGCATCTCCATCACTCTCCTCAGAAGCATTTCATTGCTTGTACCGGCGTGACGGCGTCTTAGAGACTTGATTCGCATCTGTACGAATACTTTTCGGAGTCCAATTCTCGGTTATCAGATTCATATTCTTTAAGGATTAGACTCGGCGTGAAGGTAGGAGGATTCAATTTGGCACTGCTGAAAGGCACCGCTCACATCAGCTTTGCAGGTCTTACGATCCAAAAATAGCGACTTACTTCGTTGTGCTTTCGGTACTCGATTCTCGAACGGTACGTTCTGCAATTTCTCCCTTATGTTGCCACTCCCTGCCTTGTGTGACTGGTTTGCCTAAGCACATGGACTTGCCTCGCAAACCTTGTCATGTTGGTGGACGGTCTTGATGAATATCGATGTGTCCTTTTGCATTTGGAAGCGAGACTTTGAAGAAGAGGAAAATTTCCCCTTGAGAGGAACTTGTTGGTCCTCGTTGTTTGGTTGAGGAGGCAGGAGCTGTATGGGCAAGCCACTGTTGCCTGAGCTCCAACCTTCAACCTTCACCTTCCCACATGCAGGCGCACCACGTCGCAATGATTTCTTGACCTTGCATCAACCTTTCGCTTCTTCACGCTCCTTCGAGGCCCTCGACAGCGTTGCTAATATTTGCTGATAGCTCTTCTACGGCTTTTTTTACGACGTGTACGAGTTTACTACCCACGGTAAGTTGCTCTATCGCGATGATTTCGTCTCAAAAGCCACCCGCCTATGGACGATCAGCCCCTACCAAGGTCATTGAAGCGCATCATTTGATGCGCCTCGGAAGCCCACCAGTCGGTGACAAACCACTCCGGCCATAGTTCAGTTTGCGGAGCTAGAGTTCACGAGATGGAACCCAAGGGATCCACCAGGCTCAAGAGCCTCGAACCTCTGATTCACTCTCCCAAGCCCCGGAATCCTCATTCGGAACAATACTGGCCACACCTGGAGCTTTCGTCCCTGTTTGTTCGGCCCGGCGCTTCTGATTCGCTGTGGATTGTATTTTTGGCTGCGGGCTGATGGAGGCGGCATACTCACTTTTCCCCCACATTACATGCATTTCTTTTTTGTCACGGCACAACTTTCATCTCTGCCAGTGCCTTCGTATTGGGGCGCTCAGTTCATTTTGCTGACTCACGAATAGTCTTCTTTTATTGTTGCTCTGCTCTGTAAAGCCCTGCAACATCTTGCTTTTTCCTTGAACATATAAAGCTCGTGCTTGGTTCTCTCGACTCTGGTTCGTTCTCCCCACATTGTCTCCTCCCTTCTTCCGCCTCTTTTGCGAATTTGCACTTGGCTGTAATTTCTTCGCTGGTACTCGCTCGTATTTATCCATGGTGTTAACTCTTGCAAAGCGCATTATGGATTTCGCCGGTGTCCCCCCCAACAACGCAGCCCCTGCTGGCCCAATGTCTTTCCCCAACGGTACTCCTCCCGCTCCTGACATGGGCTCTGCCCCTCCTCCTGGTTCTGGTCCTGATTCTCCCAAGACCACTCTTTGGTAAGTAGTAACTAGCTGTCATGGTACAAGTGAGTGCTGACTATTGTAGGATGGGAGAGCTCGAGCCCTGGATGGATGAGAACTTTATCAAGGGTGTCTTTATGTCTGCCGCTCATGAAACTGTCAATGTTAAGGTCATTCGTGACAAGAACTCTGGTAACGCTGGCTACTGCTTTGTTGAATTCCAGTCCCCGGAATCCGCTACCAACGCCCTCGGCATGAACGGAAAGCCAGTTCCTAACAGCCAGCGCTCCTTCAAGCTTAACTGGGCTTCTGGTGGTGGTCTCGTTGACCGACGGTATGTGCTCTCCCCAAACGCTTAGTGGAATTGTTAGTAACATGCTTCAGGGACGATCGTGGCCCCGAGTACAGCATTTTCGTTGGCGACCTTGGCCCCGAGGTCAACGAGTACGTCCTGGTTTCTCTCTTCCAGGCTCGATTCCCTTCTTGCAAGTCTGCCAAGATCATGACCGACGCCATGTCTGGCCAGAGCCGTGGCTATGGTTTCGTTCGCTTCTCCGACGAGAACGACCAGCAGCGTGCTCTTGTTGAGATGCAGGGTGTCTACTGCGGCAACCGACCCATGCGTATCTCTACTGCTACCCCCAAGAATCGTGGCAACCACGGCTTTGGTGGTCAAGGACACCACAACGGCGGTCCCATGATGGGCGGTATGCCTCAGCAGCAGATGTGGAATGGAGGTGGTATGCAGGGCTTCGGTTATGGTGGTTTTAACCCTGCCACTCAGATGAACCAGTTCACTGACCCCAACAACACCACCGTCTTCGTTGGTGGCCTTTCTGGCTACGTCACTGAGGACGAGCTCCGATCCTTCTTCCAGGGCTTCGGTGAGATCACCTACGTCAAGATTCCTCCTGGCAAGGGCTGCGGCTTCGTTCAGTTCGTCCACCGCCACGCTGCCGAGATGGCCATCAACCAGATGCAGGGCTACCCCATTGGTAACTCTCGCGTGCGCCTCAGCTGGGGACGGTCTCAGAACAACTCTGGCGTCGGCACTCCCTATCGCCCCGCCCCTCCTCCCCCTCACTACATGGGCATGCCCAGCCACGGCGGACCTGGCAACTATGGCCCTCAGCACTTTGGCGGCCCTGCTCCCGGTCCCCAAGGCCCTCCTGGACCTCCTGGACCCCCCGGACCTGGTGGACCTCCCCAGGTAAGCGTGACTCATCCGATTGACCTCCCTGTACTGACATGTTTAGGAGTTCTAACTCCATTTGCAGTAATTTGACCACGAACTCGTTGACGAAGGGGCTTTTATACGACCAATCCCCGGCACTTATATTTCCTTGGGCTCAGTTAGCTTACCTTATCATGAGCTATCGCGTAGCAGTTGTATCTGCTTTTCGGCAGTTTACGAGTGATACCCAGCCTTGATTTCGATTTGGGATCATGACTTTAAGTTTTATGGCAGCTCAGGATTTCAACACGACACCACGCTCACTCCATTTCCTTGGGTCTGAATCATGATTGGCGTTGGAGATCTTCGGTCCCCCGGTGGATTGTCATCAATTCAATTCATTTAAGCTACTTGCCTGTACCCTCTGCGTTTACTTTAGTCACTCACTGCTTTTTCCTTTTTGCTTTTGACTGTCTGTCACTGTCTTTAACCATGGATATGTTAAGTCGCTTTAGCGTGATGATTACACGTTGTCGTCTTTGCAAAGCTACGCCCACTGTTTCCTTCCAAATCTTTTCTCGTAGTCAGACCAAGCCCTTTTTACTTGGTGGGATTTGGCTTCGCGCATTTCGTTGGCTTCTTATAGGAGGACTGGCTGCACAGCGACTCTGTTTGGCATCGCCCTGTGGTTCATGCAAGCATCGGAGGCTTGCTCGGCGCGTAGGTTTCACGGTTTAGCACGGTATACCTGGTGTGCTTGGGGGGAATCTGGGGTGCAAAAAAAGCGGTTAGGAAAAGAATGGTCTTGGCTACGAGTGTTGTTTCTGATGAGGCGATGGGGAGTTTGGCCCGCGGTTTTGGGAGTCAGTATTATTCGAAACAGACCGATCATTGAACTGATGAAGGCAAACTGACTCGCGTGACCATGGCATGTCGACACGTATGAATCCCCTCTTCTGACAGCTCAGCTCCAGCACAGCACAGCAGACTAGCTTCACAACTCCGCATCTGGAGACCTCCACATAATGGAGAGGCTGACGTAATTTGAAAGCCAAGATATTTAGGGTTTCGAGTCCGATGGCTGCTGTCATTGGGCGTAGAAGCCATGGAAGCTCCTCGTTAGTAGCTAGTGCTGTGTTTAAGCTGCAGCATGATATCTTCATGACCATTGAGTGGAACTTTATTTCGAAGTACTTTAAGCCCAGCACCTCCTCTTTCAAACTTTACCTAGAGATTATCCCCTCATTTGACAATCTTATTAAACATCGACGATATCATCATAACAATTATGTCTTCTATTGATCTGAGTGCTTTCCCCGCAGCAGCTCCGGCAGCTCCATCATCTGAGATTCGTTACGCAGATGTAAGTTGAACACCCTGATGTTATACATGTCTGACAGTTTAGGTCGCTGTCACAGCTACCGCAAAAGAGTTCAAGGGTATATACCGCGAAGATAAGCAGTACCACGAACCGGACTTTATCAACACCCTAGACCGTGCCAAAGATGCTGGCGTCAGTAAGGTTATGCTGACGGGCATGTCACTCGCCGACGTGTCTCACAACGAAAGTATCGCCAAGCTTCGCCCTTCGCAGTGTTACTATACAATCGGCGTACATCCATATCATGCTTCTGAGCTTGACGCCGGTGGAAAATCATACATCGATGAATTGGAGCAGAAAGTGAACAGCGCAGTTGCACAGGATACGCCACACATTGCTGCCTTTGGAGAGCTAGGTCTTGACTATGATAGAGAGCAACATGCTTCGAAGGATGTTCAGAAGAAAGCGTTCAAAGCGCAACTGGACTTGTTTGTCAAGAATAGCTGGGATCTCCCACTCTTCCTTCACTGCCGCAATGCCTTTGACGATTTCGTCGAGATGATTACACCATACATGGAGAAACTCCCCCGCGGTGGATTAGTACACAGCTTCGTCGGCAGCACAAGCCAGATGGAGAAGCTCGTATCTCTCGGTCTAGGCATCAGTGTCAACGGGTTCAGCTTCCAGAGCACAGAAAGTCTGGAGATGGTGTCCAAGATACCGCTCGACGCACTGCAGCTGGAGACGGATGCGCCGTGGGGAGAATTGAAGGGCGATGTGGTGAAACGGTACTGCGGGAATGCGAGACCGTTGCCAGCGTCGAAGAAGAGGGATAAGTGGGATGCTAAGTGTTTGGTTAAGGAGAGGAATGAGAGTTGTTATATGGAGCGTGTGGCGCTTGTTGTAGCGGGTTTGAAGGGTGTTGGTGTTGATGAGGTTGCGGAAGCGGCGTGGAGAAACAGTGTGAGGATGTTTGGACTTGGAAGAAGATAGAGGCTATTGAATTGGCATATAGGTAAAGAAGTCAATGTTCATAAAAGTCTTTGAGAAAGAAGTCAGCATTTGTGTAAGCGACCCTATGGAGAGATTGGGATAAAAAAAGAGCTGTCGAGGCAGAAACTTCTGAGCAATTGGCAACCTCCCTAAAGTACTATAGTGACCTATCCTTGTCGATTCTGCCTGATAGAACCGTCCATAGTCAGTTCGTTCAATCTCTATAATATCAGACTTGTTGTTCTGTACAACGGATGCGCGTTGTATGCCTCCGCAGCCTCCAAACCACCCGTGGCATCTCATCCTACCAAGACCCTAGAAGATAGCCAAAGCATTTGGGGGCGATCCAATCAATCCGGGCTGATTCAAAGGTGTCGAAGTAAGCATAAACGAGTACCTCTTCTTCTCCTTACAATACCTCGCCAACTCCTTCAGATCCCACAGCTCGCCGATCGACATACCAAACATGTTCAAACAATACATATGAAGCACTGCACACGTTAGCGAACATTCAGTCTATCGAACATTACCCAAAAGCACGACTCACCGAGATCTTTCATTCCACCGATAGAACCATCAGGTTTCAACGGGGGATACGCTTCAAAACTATTCGAGTCCGACGCCGCGGCAGCAAAGCGCTTGTTCCACAACCATCGAGCTGTTTCTTCGCAGCCGTGAAGACCTGCTAGTTTCGCAGCGGCCATTTTACTCAGATCAGCGGGGTTCATGTTATCAACTACTTCGGTTGCGCCTGTTCTGACGATCAGGATGTCGCCAGGTTGGAACTCAACGTTCTGATGGGCAGCGCAAGCCTCGAGATCTTCAACCCTGATACGATTCCCATCAAAAGCGTGGAAATCAATGCCCTTTTCTTCAGCGTAAGAAGCGTAGTCAATTAGAACACCACGACCGGCGATGCAGCCTCGGGAGTGCCAATGGTCCAATGTTGGCATTTTGTTGATCTCGGTTGAGTCAATTGACAATGCTTCTTTATCAGGATTCGCGCCGTTGTATGCCAGGCCTGAATCCTGGTGCTGAAAATGACACAGACTATCCCATTGACTGCTACATTGTGTATTGAAGGATAATTCATCGTCCCACGATTTACCCTGTTCGAAAGGAAGCGCTGCCATGCTCTCGGGTATGTAGAGAATCTTGTGCTGGGCAGCAAGCCGTCCTGGGATGTTGAGCTTGTTCATAGCATTGAGCGGCCAGCTGCCGAAGGTTAGTATTGAAGAATGCAGAGTTCTGGGGGATGTACTTGAGAGATATAGATACTCCATCTTTGACCTCGAGGGCGGCTTTTCGAACAACATCTGGAGTCAGGAAGTTCAGCGTTCCAACGTGATCTTTCCTCCCATCACGATCAAAAAGACCCCAGGCACAGCCCTTGGGCATGCCTTCAACCGGAGGGAGGTCATCAAAGTCGGGCACTGAGTTAATATTGAAGGACATTGTCGTTGCTAGGAAGTGAAGAGATGGCGAAATGAAGCGGTGAAGTTGGGGATGTCGCCTGTTTTATACCACGTCGCGAACCAATCCCTATTCTAGATACTGCATGTTAATTAGACTGAATTGGGGTCAATCCATGAGAAATACTGTAGCCTGCTGCATCGTATCGTCATTTTCGCAAATGAGTATCCACTGGCTCTTGTCAGCCACTTCTCCAGGGTATGTAAGTAGGCAACCATTTAAGAGTGAAACTATTCCCAGATTTATGCTGAGGGTACGAAAACGCGCGCAATGGGAATAAATAACGGAACTTCATGCAGGAATATGAAAGTAGTCGTGTGATGATGTAGTAGATAAGTGAAGTATGCTATTGGTATGGTGTTTTTGGTCCGTATCCCACTGCAATTGAGGAAATATGTTCAGCCAGCCTATTCTACGGCTTGGGTCCTTTCGGTCGAGGTCGAACGAGAAGAAGGGCAGTAGTGATAGGACTGTTGCAGCATATTGATGATTATCACATCTGAAATATATGAGAACGGCACGGAATTAGGCCTTGAAGCCGCTGCAGCTAGTGCGAGTTGCTTGTTTATCAGTCTCGTAATAGAACGACACCACGGGCTAGTCAAGATGAACGTCATTCCCTCCACGAACTTTTCTTAAAGAATGGAAAATTAGCTAAGAAATTGATGACAAGTAAACATCGATCTGGTTGTTTCCAAAAAGGCTGAAACCACGGACCGGTGGCATCTAAAAGTTGTTCTTGAGATTAGAATCACGGATCCAGCCCAAGCACGAATACGAAACACCAATATTCAGGACATAGTCAATGAGCTCCGGAAAACATAGGAAAGTCTAGAATCCCCAAACAGAATCTGACACAATAGCCGATGCCTCAAATAGCCAACACCATTAGCGAGCTGCAGGGACACCCGCAACTCAATGGCTCAAACAGGATGATTCACAACAATCCGATTGGTGCAGATAAGTTTCCCTCTATCTAGATCAGATCAGATCGTTATCTTGAGCGATTAATCCCCCGTAATAAACTGGAACGCGTAACGGTGAGTGGGAGTTGATAGTGGGAGTTGATAGTTCTCGCATTCGGATGTGGACTTCGTATTCGTACTCTGTTTCACAATGTCGACTGAAGGATCAGAAAGCGGCATATACAGCTCTTGTTCGTTTTCGCAAAGGGATTGTATCATAGTTGTAGGAATCAATAGTAAGAGCTTGTAAAGAGTATGGAGTTGGGGAGGAATCCGAAATATCAAAGGACCAGCCTCCTTGGCATACAGCTTTGGAGATTTCAGATTTCTATTTAAACAAGAACAATCCTTCCCATAAAGAAAATCAGACCACTCCAAGTTCATCAACTCTCCGAACTTCTCTTCTTTCAAACATTTTACACTCTGAATCTCTCGAAACCCCAGAATGTCTTCCTCAGAGCTGATTTCCTACGACGAGGCTCAGAACTCAGCGTTCGACAATGTCCTCCATCGAAAATCAAAAGAGTCAAAGGGCGGAATGCGAGCCATGATCAACAAAGACAACAAAGCACACGCCGCAGCTGTCGATGAGTACTTTCAGTTCTGGGATAACAAGAAAGCTGAAGATGAAGTTGAGGCTGTACGACAGGAGAGAACTGACAACTACGCCAGTCTGACAAGACAGTAAGTCCCCCCTGACTCTAGTCTTTTCCTATTACTGACTTTGGAATAATAGGTATTATAACCTCGCAACAGATCTTTACGAGTACGGATGGTCTCAGTCTTTTCATTTCTGCCGGTTTGCCTACGGCGAGGATTTCAACCGTGCTATCGCTCGACACGAACATTATCTCGCTCATAACATCGGTATCAGACCTGGTATGAAAGTCCTAGACGTTGGATGCGGTGTTGGAGGACCTGCTCGAGAAATCGTCAAGTTTACTGGTGCTCATGTCACTGGGTTGAATCTCAACGAGTATCAAGTCCAACGAGCAACTATCTATGCTGAGAAAGAGGGTCTTTCTGATAAGCTTAGGTTTGTCCAAGGAGACTTTATGGTAAGTTGATTCTACCCGAGTGACAGAGATATGCTAACATGTGGTAGAAAATCCCATTTCCAGACAACTCTTTCGACGCCGTCTACGCTATCGAAGCAACCGTCCACGCACCCTCTTTAGAAGGCGTCTACAGCGAAATCCGACGAGTCCTCAAACCAGGCGGTGTCTTTGGCGTCTACGAATGGCTCATGACAGATACCTACAACAACGACGATCTCGAACAGCGCCGCATCCGTCTAGACATCGAGCAAGGCGACGGCATCGCCCAGATGTTCAAGATCGACCACGGCCTATCAGCTATCCAAGCAGCTGGTTTCGAACTTCTCCACCACGAGGATCTCGCAGCTACAGATGACGGAACAGCACCGTGGTACTGGCCTTTGGATAGTAACATGCGATATGCGCAGACTATTGGCGATTTCTTTACGGTTCTGAGGATGAATAAGTGGGGCAGACTTGTGATGCATAATGTGATTGGGGCGCTGGAAGCGTGTTGGATTGCGCCGAGGGGGACGAGGAAGACGGCGGATAGTCTTGGCCAGGCTGCGGATGCGTTGGTTGAGGGTGGCAAGAGAAAGTTGTTTACGCCGATGTATTTGATGGTTGGGAGAAAGCCCGAGGAGTCTAAGTGATGGTGAATTGGTAAGACATTCGAAAGGGGGCAACGGACAACTATGGAGGAGTCTTTAAGTGGAAGATTATTGGTAAGGGGTGGTATACCCAGAGAGATAATAGATCGAGGAATCAATATTAACCAACATAGCCAAGCAAAATGTTTCATTATTAATCGGATTGATCACTTTCGCCTCCTGGTGCATGCATTGCGGAATCTCGATGTTCATAAGCACAGAGTAGTATCCACTCTGTAAGCGATAGGGCTGGCCGCATCATACCCCTATAGCAATAAGCAACAAAGCTGGCACTATCAACCCCGAAAAGCCATAAGCGGACTTTTATCAGTCAGAAATATGTAATCCTTCAGATATCCGTCCATTATAACCTCTAAAGTTCCATGTTGTTAAGGACCCCACGTGTTGAAAGCTTAGCCGTCCTGCTTATCGATAAGGCTTAGATCTCCAACGGTCCCAAATATCCACTACCGATAATCTCACCAAGCCTCCGAGACCGCGCGTCAATGACCAATTACTACGGGAAAAGCAACCCCCGGGTGGGAATGCTCATCCTATGACCCTGTGAATAGATTTCTGCAGGCGCAGCTTGTTCGGAAGATGAGGAATCCGAGCTGTGATCACTACATATGTTTTTGTTCTTACTGCCGTACGCGCGCTGAGATCTCGGGATAGCTCAGCGGGATCTGGGATGGGGGGCTGGGGCCCGATGTGGGACAGGGCTGAAATACGATTGTTTCGAAAATGGGGAGCTTTATTCTCAAGATTTTGCGGTTAAAAATGCTAAAAAGACGGGATAAGAAAGACAAGGCTTGGTATTGTAGATGATTACGACATTGTTCTCTGGGCATTGAAGCTCACAGCTTGTTTGGGAGCAAGTGATCATCAACGCCCAGCAAATGGAAGCGGCCGTCTCACGTCATCATCGTAGTCGTGGCGGTATAGCTTAGACCCCTTGCCCTTCACATCACTCATCAGTGGCTGGCCACCCCCTGCTTCTTCTCTGCAGCCCTTTTTTTTTAATCCCCGTGTTCTCCCCCCTCTTATTATCCATTTTCCCTCCCCTCTCTCTGTTTTGCGAGTTTAGCTGGAACACGGGCGAAACAATTCCAGCGATAAGAGCGTCAATAGCGAAACGAAGCTGCTACGAGATATACGAAAAGACACGACATTTTACGATTTGAAAAAGGACGATTACGGAGATAAGATTGCTATTGGTTAGCTACTTAGCTATTTGGAGCTCGATCGATATCGTGGCGTACCTTGCAGCTGAAACATAACAAACCCCGATACGAGACCCCGAGATCTATCAAGCCACGATGTTGAAAAAGAAGGAAACCCTCACCATCATCACGCCCATCCCGGGCTTCATCCCGCGACAGCTCGCCATCGATCTTCTTCACTCCCACGGCGAGATCATCACCCTCAACCCCCTCGTCCTGTCGCACAAGCCCATCCCCGCTCCTCGCCATGCCGCCGCCGACGAGTACTACAGCACCTGGTACGAGATCACAGAGCGCATCCAGTACATCCCCGGCCTGGGAAAGATAGGCTCTGGAAAGCTCACGTTCAATGGATGCTTCCACGATATGCCGTGGGGTATGCAGTCCCATATTTATATCCCGCTCGGTATCGACATGCGAAACAAGTACCGCATTATGGGGAACCAGCCGGGCATTGAGCCGCCGGAGCAGCCTGAGCTTGGACTTGAACAGCTTGGTGCGCCGAAGGAGGGACTTTATCTTCGCACTGATGTTGAGCTCAAGTGTAACATCACACTGATGGGTTTCGTCAAGGCGGAGTCGAGAAAGGCTAGTGTTGATATGGTCAACCGCATGGTTAAGAAGGCCGAGTTGCTCGATGCTGGTCTTTTGAAGGCCATGTTTGAGGATGGAAAGCTCAAGACGTATAACCCCAATGATCGATCGGAGGCGAGTCAGGCGAGACAACAGGCCTTGAGACAGCAGACTATGCCGGAGGGTCAGTTCGCTGCTGCTGCTCCGCCTGGACCTGGACCTATGAGCCCGGGCCCTTCTTACGCTCAGCCCTACGCATATGCTCAACAGCAACAACAACCTCATCTTCAACCCCAACCCTCACCAACATACCCCTACGCCCGTCCCGACGCCACCAACTCCCAGTACCCCCAAAGCCCATACGGCTACCATCCAGGCCAAACGCCTCCCCCCAACGCCCAATACCAACAACAAGCACCACCCGTGCCACCAAAAACCAACATCCAGAGCTTCCCCATGGAACTCCCAGGTGATTACTACCACCCACAGCAATCACCAAACCTGCAACAACAGCCTAGTCCTGGACATGCACCCAGTAACTATCGTAACTCTACCGGGTCGTATGACCCGCGATGGTCGCAGTCTAGCCCATCGGCTGCTGATTCGCATCGAGCGAGTATGTATTCGCAGCACTCGGCGGGATATCCATCGCCGGCGCCGGCGCAGCAGAGTTTTGCGGCGGAGTTACCGTCGCATAATGAGACGTCGGAGGAGCATAGGCATTGAGGGATGGGATCTGGGTCAAAAAGTAGCCGGTCATTTTAGTGATGATACATGGGATGGCGTTTTGTTTGGGATAAATTTGATGTCGATACCTTTTGCTAGTGAGTCAACGATGAGTGGCAGAGAATATTTGAGAGAGCAAAGCTGTGTATTTGAGTCTGTTGACGCTGAGGGTGTTGAAGATACCCTTTTGGATAATATTGAAGAATTTGCTATTGGCACAATGGCTTACGTGAGGTTTATAGGTGACATGTCTCAATATTTCCATTTAGGTAGTTGCTCCGGCTGGCATCAAGGAACAAAGTGACCAAGATTCGGCTTCCAATAATGATACTAAACCATTAATTTGGTGCACGCTGTAGGTTTTCGGACAGATTCACAGAGTCCGGCATTCGGATCGTTGCCGGCGAGATAAGTCTCAGCCCTACGGACGGAGTTCGTCAGGGCGGACTTTGGTGGAGTCGGGATTCAACAACATTCTTCGGCGACTTTGCACACCAGAAGTTAGCCCATTGAGTATGAATTTGTCACTAATAATGAACAGTGGAAATGAAAGATTTGTAATAGGGATTGATGCATCGCTAAGGAGGGTTTGAAATGTTGATATAAGAAGTACCACATAACCCAAGGAGAAATGATGATCAAGACTCAGCGCGTTCCCTTCTGCTATCAATCCGCCGTATTTCCTTAATAGCTTCAGAGAATTCTTTGATCTCAAAATGCCTCCTCTCAGACAGCCTAAAGTCGAGCCTCTACCTCCTGGTATCGACCTCACCAACAAAACAGCCATCGTCACAGGCGCAACAGCCGGCATTGGCCTGGAACTCTCCCGCCAACTCCTCAATCTCAATCTATCAACTTTGATCCTTGCGGTTAGAAACGTCCCCAAGGGCGAAGAAGTCAGGAAATCGCTTGCTGTTATCAACCCTAAAGCTGTTGTCCAAGTGATGAAGCTCGACATGACGGACTACGCTAGTGTGAAAGCCTTCGCTGAGACGTTCAAGAGCAAGCATGATAAGCTTCACTTACTTATGTTGAACGCTGGCATAAGTGATATCAATTTTGAACTTGCGCCTACGGGGCATGAGAAGAACTTTCAGGTTAATTACCTGTCTAATGTTTTCTTGACATTGCTTCTTCTGCCTGCTCTTGAACATACCGCTGAGCTTGAGGGGGCACCTACACGCATTGCATGGACAGGCAGTCGTATGCATTGGCAAACAAGCCTCGCCAGCAAAGTACCCCTAAAGAAAGACGAAGACATATTTGAACACTTTGACACACCGGGCGTCATTCCCTCTCTCACCCGCTACGGCGACACAAAGCTCCTTGTTCTTCTCTTCCAACACGAACTCGCGACTCGCTACCCTCCCAAGAAAGTCATCATCAACCACTTCTGCCCCGGTATGGTCGATACATCTTTGACGGATGTTCTGCCCGTTTACATCCGCCTTCCAGCACTGATGCTCAAAGCTCTGCGTGCGAGATCGGTTGACAAGGCAGGGTGGATCGGATTAAATGCTGCACTTGTGGTGGGTGACGAAACGCATGGGCAGTTGTTAGGAGATAAGGAGGTTGCGGAGTTGGGTGATTTTGTACCGTCAGAGGAAGGGTTGAGGATCAGGAAATTGTTGTGGGACGAGACTGTCGAGGAGATGAGAGGGTTGACCCAATTGCCTTCATGGATGGAGTGATATCAGATGCAAGGATAGCAAAGTCGCCGCACGACTGAGTGAATTCTAGTTAATCGCTACAACTAAGATCGCTTTACTTATTATAAATAACACAACGCTCCGTCTCCCCAGAAGGTCCCTAGGTATAATCCCAAAACTCCCCAAACAAAGTAGGCAACTTTTGTGCCCGCCGCGCAGCATAGAACTTTAACCGTTTATGATCGCCACTGACCTCGAAGTGAATCGAACATGATCCAGAAAACATCTCCCACGAGTTGATGATTCGCACGTACGAGAGGAGCCAAACCATGGTCTGCATATGCCTTCGCGTTTTGTTTCGACGCCCCCATTTATGTACCCTCTCGGGGACGTACCACGAGTTATCTTGTTTGAAAACTCCGTCGGAAACAGATCCAGATACGTATGTGTGGGTTCCGCCGAACCATAACAGAGAGAGTACATTATTCCGGCGAGCCGGGGGTCTATTGTTGGTTGGAAATATTCGTGCAAAGCGTACTCCGGCTTGACGGTATGTGAGATGGATCAGATGCCCAGGGGATGTGACGAGTAGGTTGAGACCTCCAAATGAGTATTCCAGAATTTGATGTTGTCCGATGGTGGTTGGCGACGGCGATGGTGATTCATCCTCTTGGCTGTCGCTAGAGGGTTTCTCGTCCTTAAAGAGTGTGATACAAAGCGTATTATTGACCTGCGACGCGTCGATTACAAAGCTCGAGGTATGATCACCACTGATCCACGAGTAGATACGGCTTAAAAGATCGCTTTGGGCGATGAAGTCAACATGATCACATCTCCAGTCAGGATTAGCAGCTTTCATGGCCTGGAATACGACCGCCAATGGGTGACCGGGGTGCTTTTGCAAGAAAGGAACCCTCATGTACTTTCCTGCAACGAAAGGGGGTTCTTGATAATGGGACCTTTTGTGGACGGTGATAGGATCAGAGATGTTATCGACCTGCAACTGTCAGTCCGGTTTCTTTGGAGGTCAAGTTGGATCTTGGTCGCACGGGTTTTAGTTCAAACTCTTCTTTGTCATCGTCGGCCCAGGAGTAGACTACGTTGGGTTTGTCGTCGCGTTCGTCTAGTATTGGGAGAGGAACCGGCTCGATGTTGAGTGTATATAAAGGATTATCGATATTCTGCGGTCCTGCATGGTTAGCCATTTTGGATTGTGACTGGAAGTGACTGATGATGTATGGATTGATGATGAAAGAGTGTTGGATGAATGCAGAGATGCAGATGTAGATGCAGATGTATAAACTACTAACCTCTAAGTTCATGGAGAGGTAGAAAAGGAAGATATCGTACCCCCATCTCCTGTTTTAGTCGTAGTGTAGGCACAACCGACCAGATATTAGTAGGCAGGAGGTTTACAGATCTAGAAGGAGCATTGATCTCTGTTTGAGCAACACGCTTCGACCAAAACCTTCCATTACTGCGAGATGTGTGGGAAGAGATAGGTAGGTCGCTACTGCGATTGGTCTTGTATGAACACCAAGTCGATCATTCTTTCTCCCTCTCTCCAAGTGCTCACCATCTTCACTCCCTTGAGCATCCTCAACAAACATCCGCTTTTGGCATCTCTTCATGAGTCAAGTCAATGTTCGTTGGAATATAAATATGCATGTCAAGTGAAAGATGCGTGGGGCGGTGAGAATGGTAAGTGCAGAGTGCTGCAAGGCGAGGACAGAGGTACTTTGACCACGACAAGGGACTAGAATTCAGGATCCTCATTTGACATAATGAAAGATTCAGGTAAATTCAGTCAAGTTTAACCGGCCCTTATTAGCATCCCCTCTCAGAGTCGATACGAAATTCATTGCTCTCTCGCGGAAGTCTCGGAAAATTCTCCCACACAAAACCTCACAGTCGTTGGTTATACACAGTCGAGGAAATCACCAGGCCTAGATTTCAATAGTCTAATCCTACACGTAGCTTATTCCCCAGGGCCTGGGGTCTTCAGCTGCGTTGAAGTGAATGGATTGAGTCTTAATTGGGCCAGACATAAACGTGCATCTGATAGTCTCTTCGCTTACGGGGTTTGTTGGTTATGTTGCTGTTGGCTTGGCATTTATGACCCCGGGAATTGAGCCAGCGCATTCAATATTGGGATTTTTATAGTATAGCTTGAAGTCGAGAAAATGATCTGATGTTTGCGGTGTATATAAATCCAAGCAACTCGGTATGATTTTCTCCGTTTTGTGTGATTGTTATCCCGTTTTCTGTGTTAAAACGGTTGCGTCCATGTCCATCATCTTTCTTCTCGCCTTTGGCACAGAGCCCTCAGTGCAACAACCGATGTTATTTACCAAAGTAAATATTGGACAAAGAGTGTCGCTTCGAATAAAGTCCCGCGGGCTACTACAACTGTCAAGAACCAGGTCACAGTTATTAAGAAGGTCATTCGAAAAGTCAGTGTCGTTGTTGTCCCTAGGGCAAAGACTACCACCGAGACAGAGACTGTGATCAAGGTGACTACGACAAGTGTTGATTCGGATATCGAAACTGCTACTGAGACCGAGACTGGTGAGTTTACGGAAATAGAAGCGAGTGATTTGAGTGGTGCTGATTGTTAGATATACAAACCACGAATTGGGCTGTAATGCTCGCACGAACCTCAACATCGACGTCTTCAACAACCACAACAAAGTACACCACCAGCACAATCCCCACACCATCAGGCTTCGTCCCCATCAGAAAAGTCCAAGGCTACATCGCCAGAGTCAAAGCCCGAGGTCCCGTACCTAGAGCTACCACCGCGTATCTCCAGCGCATCGACTGCACCAAGAAGATTCCCTCTACGACGACCCAGACTGTACCTACCACAATCAAGGGAGCTAGAATCACTCTCAAGCCTCAGACTATCACGAAGAAGACCACGAGTTTTATGACTATCACGGTGACGAAACATGGACCTCAGGTTACGGATACGGAGATTGTTACTGCGTTGAGGGTTAACCTTGCTCAGAGGACCCAGACCCAGACAATCCCCGAGACTGGTAAGTACACAAAACTACTATGTAGTAGTCGTGCTAACATGCCCAGTAACCATCGAAGCCATCGTTCCCGCTGACCCGTTTTACGTCGCCTGCTCCTCCAGCAATCTCGCAAGCACAGCCAACGGCGGCAAGAGAATCGCTAACTTTGACGCTTGGGTGGCCAACAGACCCATCTCCATCTCTGGTCTTACTAGCGCGTATGCGTGCTGTGTTGAATGCCAGAAGAAACAGAACTGCTTGATGAGTCGATCAATCGCCGGTGGCGCATCGTGCTGGTTGTACTTGACGCCGAGTGATGATGCTTGTTCGGCACAGATTAACTGGTTGACTTATCGGGCTGATAGTGGTGTTAGTGTGGAGTGGACTTATAGTAATGGACCTTGTGGGCGGGCTGTTAATGGGCGGAAGTCATGATCATCGCATTGGTGTTGAGCTTGGCCGCTATATCATAGCCAGATTGAAGCGGCTCACATAACAAAGTAGCACGAAAGAGAACATAAATTATATAGATAAGTAACGAAGATTAGAATGATAACCATCATCAACTGGTCGTAACACCATCACAGCCATTCGGTGTGACTACTCAATCAGAACCTGCTTCTCCTTCTTCAAGCTCTCAACAAAGCTAATGGACACATTGAGAGTCTGAGCGACAACATCAGGAGGTGTCAAAGCAAGCCACTGAGTCAAAGAGATATCGGCAACGCGATCAGACTTGTAGACCTCAATCCAGATAAGGTCCTCATCCTCAGAAGTATTCTCAATGTAGTGTCTACTCAACGTCAGTATCATCTTCACGCACAGGCACAAGAAACTTACCCAGAGTTATCAGGAAACGCAGCAGTATCACCCGCCGAAAAGTCAAAAGTCCTCGCCGCCGCATTGCCAATAAACACCGTCGCCCTCGCCTTACCCTGGTGAAAATACAGCCACTCCTCCGCATTAGGGTGCCAGTGCAACTCCCTCAAACCACCCGGCTTAAGCGTGACAAAGGTAGCAGCGAGAGTCTTTGAAGCAGGGAAATTAGTTGAATCGATCTTCCAGAAGTTACCGCCCGTGCCGCCAATCTTTTCAGGATCGTGCTGGAATGTGCGGTACACGAAGGAGCTGTTTCCTGAGAGTTTGCCGGCGGGACCGTCGGTGACGTTGTGCTTTGTGGGTGTGCCGGGGAGGATGTAGGGGTTGGGGGCTGTGACGTTTTCGAAGACGGAGGCGTTGACACCAAAGTTTTTGGCGAGGATGGACTTGGGGGTGTGGTTGATCCAGTCGTCGACCATGAAGGTGGTACTGGCTTGTGTCAGTGGTGTTGTGCGATGGATGGGTGTAGAGGTGACTTACCCGATTTTGTCAAAGTCGGCTTCGTCAAAGACTAGGAGATACTCGTTCTCATCGGCGAGACCTTGGACGGTATGGGCTGCACCTTTGGGGAAGTACCAGATGTCACCGTAGTTGAGGACTTCTTCCTGATATCGCCCAAATTCATCAACAGCAGAGATGAGGACGGAGCCGTTGTACACAATGCCCCATTCAGCCTGTCAAGTCAGTATTGAGTGATTGAGGCGGAAGTGCTAGACTTACGACTTTATGCCAGTGAAGTTCTCGAATGGCACCCTTGACGAGATGCTGCTGAGCGCCAGAGATGTCATGGCTGGAGGGCAGATCTTGGATGACCTGTTCACGGACCCAACCACCTTTCAAGAGACGAGTCTTGGAGTCGGAGAAACTCCATTTGAGATTGGGAACAACGCCGTTGTCAGTGGGTTGCTGGCCAAGGTTGTCTGGGTTCTGGAGGTCAAGCTCCTTGTTTGTGCCACCTAGTCACTGTGTAAGTATGTGATGAGAGTTAGAGACCAGGACATGTGGTAGCTTACCTAGAAGAACAGCACCTTTGCCCTTTCCATCATAGGGTTGGCCTTTGTCAAAGCCCGGTTGCTGAGTGTCTTTTGGAGCTGCAGCAACGATGTTGGACCCAAGGCAAAGAGCCAGGGCAGAAGAGAAGAGCGAAGCGCCCTTCATGATAGCGATGAAGTAGGGCAAAGACGAACAAGCTGGAGAAGGGGAGTGATGGGGATCGATAAAGAAGGTAGAAAGATAGGGACTTCTGTCTCACCGGCGACGTCTTATATCCTCAACACCACAAGCTTCATCACGACATCATGCATACAGACACATCCAACAAACTGGGAAATTACGAGAGGCGTAGCTGAACGACAATCACACCCTGGACACTTACACAAATGACACTACGATAAGTCGCGTTGTCTGAAAGAAACAATGATCGGCATAGCTGCATGAAGCTATCAGGAAATTGCTGTACGAATTCTGAGTGTGAATGGCGTTTGCTTACCCTGAACACAACCAATTGAAGGTCCAAAACACATCAAGTAATTGCTCTGGTATAATTGCAATTATAAATCTGAGATCTCTTCTGGATAGAGCATTAAATCTTGTAAACATTTCGAGCGAATTAATTCTGTAAATGTTTTCTCGTTCAAAACTCAAGTTGCTACAATTTGAACGATGCCTTGATCTTTGTTCAGTGTAACCCTCTACCGCACGCACCCATCACAGCCAAGAGCTACGGTGATCGACAATCCGCCTGCCAAGACGGATATAAGCGCGATAGCGGACCAGGATTAATGCAGATCTGGGGTTGACGACATAATTAGTGGATTTAACGTGATCGATCCGTCTTGTTTTAGTGCGGCTCAACGTGGGTTTGGACGAACCAGGGCCCCACGCTATAAGCATACATTTATGGTAATTGATAGTGTATTTGCCGGGTTTCGGCCTGTTCCTGATTATCGCGATCGAAGCATTCTTGTGACTTGATGCCTCTGGTATTGATACACTTGTTGACTATACACAGAAAGGCCAAGTAGTTTAGTAATATCGTTTTTTCCCCTGTAGTTTATGGGTTTCGCAGCTCGGAATGGCTCGCCACGGCCCCTCGGCGTGGATGCTCGCAGCCTTACAAGGATCATACTCGCAATCCAGACTAACAAGACGTCTTCCCAGCCAGTCAAAGCACTCTGAAGATCTCCCACAGATCTAGCCTAGCAGGAAACAAAACGTATAAGTCATTTCCCAAAGGAGATGTTTAGTCTGTTACCCCCACCGGTATTTCCAACTGCCGGGATTCGTGTCAGGGGTAGCTGAGCGCGCCCGAGCTAATGGGTCAAGGCTGATGTTGATTGCCTTGTGGATAATTCCGCGGTATGGTATTGTAAGTGCAAGGCTGTCTCAGTGGGGATGGTTAATACCACGCGATACTGATGTCATTCGTTAGAGCTGTTGATCCAAATATCCCGGATATGTGGGATGGGACTGTGTAGGAACCTTATCTCGGGTAAGCTTGAACACAATGGGTGGAAATACATACAAAGCATTTGCAACTTCATCTCAACATCGCCTGTAACCTGACGAACTAGAAGTCAGACGTGTCTGGAGTTGTTCTTGTGATGCGTCGCTGCGTGATCCCATCCGTGACCCCTGTGTTGGGAGTAGCTGCTCTCGACCGAAGCAACAAACATCCAACCATAGTAGACCATGCCAATAATCCAAATAGGCGTGATAAAGAACCTTAGCCATGCATGTCTCAGCTCAAAGTAACCCTAAGAGAATGCAATGCTCCCAACCGGGTAAATGAGTGACTCAGCTATGCCAGATTGACAACCATCAGGGGCATCACCGACAACCCACCACTGCCATCCCACGGACGATCGGGAGGTCGGTAATTCAGTCCACAAAGTCCGAGAGTATCGATCGATGCTTTGTGGCTAGACTTTTGCAGATCAGTCCTGTAGTCACCGGGTAGTTCAGTTCCGTTCTGCGTTTGCCTGTCCTCCTTGCCAGCTCATCAACCAAGCTAGACGAGAGCAGTCAAGGCTGAGGAGCAAAATGTCCCGAGAAGGAAATTGTGATAGCCGTGGCAGAAGAAAACTCATCATGAGGTTCGATTGTGTCTTTGTGAGGCTTGATGATACAATTCTTGAGAGTGAAGTCGTGAAAGTTGGTGGATGTTGGACTTTGGAGAATGAGGAAGAACTTGATGACTCGAGGAGGTTGTTACAGGACCAAGATGGGTATATAACGCCTTGGAAACTCCCTCAAACTTTCTCATCATCAGCTCACACCATCAACTTGCTCACTTCCCATCAGCATCACTGAGCTTCCTTCACAATGCCCTCTCTCATCTCCATTACGGCCCTTCTAGGTGCCTTGGCCTCTCAAGTCTCAGCATCACCCGCCAACATCGCCAAAAGAGGTCTCAGTCTCCCTCCTCTGATCCCCAAGATCCCAGGAGTGACTGAGCCTCTTGCTGACAACGCTCCTCCCCTGCCTATTCTCCAGCTTCCTACACCTCCGTTGGATAGCTCCCCTTTCAAGGTCTCCAACATCAAGCCCAAGAAGATTGGATACTTCTGGACTGGTGCTGGTGATAACAAGCATGCTGATTTCTTGGTCACTGCTAGTCTTGACGATGTAAGTTCGCTGAGTTTATAGTGGGAAGTGTACTAACAGACTAGGACACCTTTGGTGAAATCATCGACATCACTGATGTCAACACCAGTGGTAACTCACCTCACCATCTAGGCAGCTCCCTTGATGGCAAGACCCTCGTTGGAGGCGGTCTTCTCTCTCTTCTCAAGACCCAAGACACTGCTTTCTACTTCGACACTTCGGACCCATACCATCCCAAGTTCGACCACAGCAACCGTGGTATTCTCGGCTCCATCGTCGATGAGATCCGAGCCAAGCCCGACGGTGGTTTCTTCATTACTTACATGGGCAGTGCTGTCGGTACATCTCCCGGTCGCCTGATCGAGACTGATGCCAATGGTAACATCATCCATGAGTGGCCTGAGGATGTTGAGGGTACTCTTAACATTCTTGGAGAACAGTTTTCTCCTCATGGATTGAGTGTGGACTTTGACAAGAACATTATTCTTACTTCTGACTTTGTTGTTCCGATCACGATTCTGAAGCCGACTCTTGGTATTAAGAAGGCTGATACACTTCGCCTTTGGGATCTCAAGTCTCGCAAGATTATCTCTACTATCACCATTCCTAACGTGAGTTGTCCTTGTCAAGACGGGAATACAGCTAACAGTCACAGGGCCAAGGTATTCAAGATGTCAAGTTCATCCCCGGTAATAAGGAGAGTGCCGCTTTAGCTACGTAAGTCAATCAAAACTCAACACCCTTTACCAGAGACTAACTCACGTCTACAGAGCTGTTGGTCCCGGTCAAGTCTGGATCATCTACCCGTTCCGCAAAGACTCCAAGGGCAACCAGGGTGTCGCCGAACTCCTCTACGATCTCGGCGACAAAGCCAAGGACTCTCTCGCCATCTACTCCGACATCACCGACGACGGAAAGTTCGCCTACTTCACAATCACCCTCGGCAACCACATCGCGGCTCTCGATATCTCTGACCTCGACAACGTCAAGCGTCTTGACGATCCTAATGAGGAGCAGCCCATCATTGGACCTCACTATGTCAAGATCTCTCCTGATAAGAAGAACCTCCTCGTTACCGGCTACTTTGTTCAGGCTGGAGATGTAAGTTCTTGTTTCCGTGCTTTTTGACGAATTTGTGCTGACTCTTACAGATCTCTATTGTCAATACTCCTGGTGATTACAAGGGTCACTGGATTGACATCAACGATGATGGATCGCTTAGCTTCAACCGCACCATTGACTTTGAGAAGATCTTTACCAAGACCCGTGGCGGTGCGCGACCACACAGTGCTGTCATCTTTGATCTCACTGATCCTAAGAACCCTATCTACTACTAGAGTTTGTCCTTGGAGAGGTGCTCCAAGTTTGAAGTGGTTCTTGGCATGAATTTTGTGTTGAGAATGCACTTGGAGACGACGCAAACTCTTGGGATTAATGACTGTTGGTTGGATGATGGACTGGATTCCTTCGTACCTCTATGAGGTCTTCATTTAGTGACTGATGCGTTTGCCTTTATATTCTATTTAGTTCAACACGATCAATAATACTTTCCTTGCTTTCACGACATTTGTCTTTACTTCATCGTCTTTTCCTTGTTCTTCCTCAGTCTTCATCATCATGGCCTCTATTACTACTCCCAACTCTCACTGAAACAATTTAACCATTAAGCTTAAACAATCGGTCGCATAAACCCCTGCATAGTCTTCGACCAACAGATCTGAAACAAAATGAAGACCTGCACAGCCGCATCATACCCTGTCCAGCATCAAGCAAATGGGCCGAGCAGCATACCTCATTGGGCCAACCGGGTAAACACACAGTCGTTTTAGCAAGGATATGTGAGTTCAAACCAACAAGACCAGCCACAGGAATAAATTCTCATGAATCTTCTCACAGCCAACTCACAACCGTGTTTTCTCGGTGTTTAGTTTCTGTATAGAATCTCCAGGCGAAAGCTATTCGTGGAGTTTCCCATCAATCATGTCTGTCAACGCCACACCATCCTCGTCCACGAATACGGCAACAACCGTAAAGCGCATCGCACTGACTACTCCATTCTCGCTGCCTAATAATTGCCAGCCTAGCTGGACAAAAACGAGCCTGCTCTGGACTCAGGATGGCACCTTTACGTATCCTGTTCTGGTATCAGCACCTCCAGCTTCATGCTACCCCTCTGGCTGGGAGAGCAGCGAGGCTGATTCTCTGTTCACCTTTAGCCCAGCTGTTTGTCCTTCTGGCTGGGACTATTGGAAAATGTCTCGTTCTGAAGGCTCTCCAACAGTCTCGACAGCATACTGTTGCGAAAGGTTCCACCCCCTCCCCGAGCATCCTACACCCCTGAGAGTCAAGGGACTAATAGAGCCATTTAGCGGATTCACCTTCGATCCTTTTGATCGAGGTGGTTACATCGCCAAAGACTTCTTTACTAGCGGCTGTGGACGATGGGTCCAGGCGACGACAAGCATGACCCAAGACGATGACACAACGACTACAGCACTGTCGGGCTTATCCGGTTACCAAGATGCTAGCGCGTTGGATGGCACTTTTATGGTTCACCAAGCCTGGGCAATATTATGGGTCTCATCTGAGAGGTCTGATCTGACGCCGATGCCACTTACTTTGGCCGATGGTGAGAGGGTGTCGCATTGGAAACCAGGCGAGACACTTCCCGATGACAGCCGCCCAACCGAAAGGTTTGACCAGAGCCAGGGTTATATCAGCACCTCGGCTGTGTGGTTTCTCATGATTGGACTCCCTATCATCGTGTTTCTAATGATTGTCGGTTGCTGCTGGGTGTGTATCAGGCGGAAGATTAGGGATAGGAGAGTCAGGCGTGCAATGAGAGACTCATCCTTGTCTCGAAATGGTGAAGGACGCTCATCTCTCACACTAGTCTCGTGAGCGCCTTGAAATAGAGCGAGTTAGTAATACATATAAAGGATAGAGGGTGGAACAGTGCTCAGGGCAATTGAGAAGTCATGTAGTCGCATGAAGCTTGGAGGAGAAACAAATAATATTGTGTACAAAGGAACCTATGAACTAAGAGCAAAAGAACCAAATGATTCTATACGAGGATATCATGAAAAATTCTTAGTCTGAACCACACCGGTTGTCGATGGTTTCCCACGATGTGTCGTGCCCTCAGCTACTGGCCACATTCTACGGCCATCAGACTTGTCGTTCGCAATCCACTCCTTCTTCTCTCCCATATGCGTCACATTCATCACCGGCGGTATCAGTGACTCAGCCCCCTTTGGCAGAGCCTTGAGCCGCATAGTCGATGTATCATATGCATACAAGCTCAAGAGAAGACAGCCACCATTCTCGGGAGGATCAAGAACATACGCACCTCCATAGCTGCTCTGCCGATCCTCCTCATCGTTTGGGCACGAATAGCCAGCAGTCCAGCCTCCCAAACAAAGATCATGGTTCCAATCATCTTCAGAGAAGGAGAACGGCTCTTTGTCTCCGCAGCCGCTCTGATCCGGCGCCCATTTGGCAGACACGATAACTGTGTAGCCATCTTCTTCTAGAGCCACGTTCTGACCAAATGTGTTACCGGGGTCAAGCGTGTAGCTAGAGTCGCAGAATGATCCTATAACTTGCCGTGCTTCGTCTTTGGTGAACTCCACATAATTTGTGTCCCCTTCGTAACAGTAGGCTTCAGCTTCGTTGATGGCCGTGTTGGTTGGATATGAGGTGGTAGTTTCCGATGGCTCTGTGGTGGTTGTCTCTCCAAATGTTGTCGTCGCCTTCGGGTATGACGTGGTGATGAAGGAAATGCCCTTGATGGTGACCGAGATGGTAGTGCCGACATAGGAGGGAAGAATAACCGCCGACGTTCCTCGCATCTTGGTCTTTGATGCTGACTCGACATCGGGGATGGAGTAAGCGGTTCTATCAACGGTGGCATATCCGTCGTTGACGGGGTATGGTGTTGAACTGACGATCACACTTGCTGAAAATGTTGTTTTGTAAGTGGAACCCAAGTTTCCGAGGGCATTGTTGTCATCACCGAAGTCATCACCATAGTCGACAGGGGTGAGAGGACAGGAGGCTCCTGTGGTTGTAGCTGTTGCTGTGAGGAAACAGCCTGTGATGACTTCAGTCGACGTAGTCGTGCATGAGGAAGATTCGCAGGATACCCAGTAGTCAGTTACTTGAGAGGTTGTGCAGTCGCAGCCGAGATATGTGTTGCAGACAGTGGCGCATGGTTTTGTCGTGCAGACTTGATGACACTCGGTGTTCGTCTCTGTAGCGCAGTCCTCATCATCGTCATCATCATCATCATCGTCGTCGTCGTCGTCATCATTATCATCGTCATTGTTCTTCTCACATCCAGGTCCAACACAGTTTCCCCCTGGCCCAGGACATCCTCCACCAATGCACCCAATCGAGCCACCACCACTTCCTCCTCCACCTCCACCTGGGGCACAACCGAACAAACACGGTTTACCGCAGCCAGACTTGCAGATGGGTCCAGGTGGTCCAGCGGTGATGATGACACCCGGAGCGATGCCTGGTGGAGGCCCAATGTTCACATCATCAGTCGGAAGGGGTCCGGGCTCGTAGGTGTAGGTAATGCCGTGGGTTGGTTCGGTCAATGTGACTGGGGATGGAATAAAACTGCCGCGTACAGGCACAGATTTGGACGTTGACTCTGTCAGTATCACGTTGGACACACCAATCTCGGATGTTACAAGAGGCGGCAGTGTGATCTTGACAGTGATGGTTGTCGTGCCGTACTTGGTAACACCGCTGGTAGTCTCCGGCCAGGTCTCTTTGAAGGTCTCAGTGATGACAGGGAAACTGATCGTCGTCTTGGATGAGAGTGGCCATGGCGGGAGGATGAGGGTACAAGGTGGTTGACAACCTGCTGTAGGGTTCTTGGAGTCCCAGATCTTGGGATCAATGTAGATAACGTCTTTATCACCATTGTTGCCTCCGTCACTGCCTCCATCCCCGTCGTCGTCGCCGCTACCACCTCCGCCGTTGCCTCCATCGTCGTCGCCCTCATCAGTACCTCCGTCACCACTGCCATCACCACCACCTCCTCCTCCACCACCTCCACCAGTACCAGGCTCGACAGGAATAGGTTGACCAGGATTATCCGGCAGCTTCGGCGCCCAGTCGTGATTATTGAGATACGCATTTACCGCGCCCCCATCAAAGACAACAAGATAGTCAGTCTTCCTGTCCCCATTGATATCCGCATAATGGACGGGACCCTGGGGACTGACGCCTGCTGCGATAGTCCCCATGTCATTCCACTTGCGCCCTTCACCAATCGGAATCTTGCCATTGTTGCGATAGCCTCGAGCAGCGCCACCATCGTACTGAACGATATAGTCTGCTTTGCCATCTCCTGTGAGATCCGCAAACCGAACCTTGCTGCCGGGCTCGCCAACGCCAGTGGCTACAACAATACCCTCTTTCCAGATGCGGCCGCCGTTCCTGGGTGGTATGTTCTTGTTGTTCTGCCAGTACTTGACTGCTCCGCCGTCGTAGAGGATGAGGAAGTCTGCGTACCCGTCGCCATCAAGGTCTGCAAACCGGACCTTGCTCCCTGGTTCACCGACACCTGGAGAAATAGTAATACCATCTTGCCAGATGCGTCTATCCCTAGGATCAGGCAGGTTTCCGTTGTTGAGATACGCTTTGACAGCTCCTCCGCCGTATATGATCAAGTAGTCAGCGCGCTTATCACCGTTGACATCGATGAACTCGATGCGTGAGTCGGAGAGATCCTCGTCAAAACCTGGCGCGATCTCACCGATTGCCTCCCACTTGTTGTCGCCCTTGTTAATCCAAGCCCGAGCTCGTCCTCTAGAGTCGACAGAGATTAGGTCATCTCTTCCTCCGCCTGTCAAGTCGGCGAAGCGGATGCTCTGGCCTTTGGTTCCGGTGATATCAAGGTTCTTCCACATACGGATGCTTCCATCGTCGGCAATAGCAAGGAAGTCAGCCAAGCCGTCACCGTCCATGTCTGCAAAACGGATCATTTCGCCTGTGACGCCCTCTATGCCAGGGGCAATTGTGCCCAAGTCATCCCAGTTACGGCCGCCTTCTTTCAGAGTGTTGCGGAACGCTTTTACAGCGCCGCCTTGATATATGACAAGATAATCTGCGCCGAGTTAGTATATCAGTGAACCTATCAGAATACTTAACACTCACCAGCCTTTCCATCGCCATCAATGTCTCGGATGCTGGTAGAGCCTTGAGGTATACCAGCTGGTCCCGGGGCGATAGTGGTTTCAGTCTCCCAGTTCTTCTTGCTGCTGTCCTTGCCATTGTTGTGCGTGTTGCGCGCCCACTTGACAGCGCCGCCCTCGTACACGACAACATAGTCGGCATATCCGTCACCATCAATGTCCTCAAACCGAACTTTGTCTCGAGACGCAAGACCGGTTGCCCATCTTGAATCGAGGGACGCAAACTTCTTTCCGTTGTCCACGTTCTTCCAGACCTTGGCAGCGCCATCTTCATATAGAGCAATGAGATCTGCCTTTCCATCGTTATCCACATCGGCAAGACGGATCATGTCGCCCGTGATGGACTTCCAGTCTGGGTTGATATAACCGATGCTCTTCCAGTCATTAGGCTTGCCTCCGTTAATCCAGGCTCGCATCTTACCATCCTTGTCAGCAAGGATGTAATCAGCAATACCATCGCCGTTCAGATCAGCCAAAATGATCTTTTCGCGGGAGGAATTCTCAGCAGAACCTCTGATGGTTCCGACAGGCTCCCATGTCCGGAAGCCTTCAAAGACGGTTCCTTGTTTCTTCCAGATCTTACCCACAATCTCTTCTTGAGCGCCTCCTGTTCCTCCACCGACACCAAGACCAACACCAGGAAGACCAGCAGCGTCTATCTTGGTGGGTGCTTTCAACCAGCCTCGTTTGTCAGCCTCGAGGATTGCCTTCAACCAAGCGTCGGCCATCTTCTCATAGCCACTGTCGTTTGGGTGCTTCTCGTCTGAGAGATCGTCTGCATTGATGTCTATTGGGACTTCGAGGATATGTTTTCCCGCCTTTTGTCTCTCTTCAATCATGGAAATGACTTGTGGGTTGAAGCGATCAGTGTTCTTTTGCATTCTGGGGTTGTTTGCCCATATGACAGGAGCAACAAGAACCGTTGTATCTGGAGCATTCTGAAACAGTCCATCAATAATGGACGCCAGCATGTGAGGAGAGCCCTCAAGGTCAACCTCCAGGTCCATATTGTTTGTGCCGGCATGTACGAGCACAACGTTGGGGCGTGCCGCGATGGACAGCTTCCAGTAGGTATTGATCTGCGCAAGGACCTTTCCACTGTGGCCTTCGTGGTCATTGTCTGCCATGCCAGTGGGAGGGTGCTTCAAGCTACCGACCATGTCTACTGAAGTACCGCGACCTATGAGTTTCTCGCGGAGGCGGTTTCTGTAGCCCTTCTGGTCTTTTGAGCCGTTGCCTTTGGTGATTGAGTCTCCGAGAGGCAGTATGCGAAGACTAGGAAGTGCTAACGCAAGCGGTGATATGAGTGCTACGAGCACCATCATCATCGTGATGGCGCCCTGAAGCGTGAATGGTGGCATAAGGAGGGTGTTGTTGACAATTTAAGAAGTAGAGATAGATTACTGTAGTTTTTGGGATGAATAGAATGACAATACCATTTGTGATAAACATAAGTGACTTTGTTCCTTTCTTCTTATAAGTCGAATCTCATAACGGGAAGAAACATATCTATCTATCAACCTCTCCATCAAAGGTACCACGGCCCCCAACTATCATTGACTTCGCCTCGGAGACATCTTTCCGCTTCATTAGTGCTGTTGATGAACAGCTGTTGGCTCCAGGATATTTGGCAACCCACTAGAAATGCGCAGGAGAAATGAGGCGGAGGTTTCTTCTTTTGATTCTAAAATTGTCGATCGTGAGTCATGTTCAGCTCTTGATTGGACCCTTTTGTTATCGTGAGCAAGTGTGCCTTGGTAGCCAGGTCGGCTGCGTCTTGTGTTGGTTGAGAATGGCATCCACCACACGACTTAGAGCTTGATGTTGGTTCTGAAATACCTCAGAATATCCATGCAAGAGGATCCTACGGCGAAATTAGATCATTCAAGGATAGGATGGAGCTGCGCCTGTCCGAAATGCCAACAAGACTCGAGCGCGTTGGGCGCTTTGATGATGAAGATCAGTTTCATTGAACCAACACAGAGTAGCATTCAACTCTAATGAGTCGAAATTAGGGCCATGGCACGACAAAGATTGCATCAATCACTGTGGTTTCAGCATGATTTGACTACTCTGGTATGCTTTTGCTGAGAACGGCCTTCAATACTCATGCTTTCACTTTAGTGACTCGCTACTCAAACTACGGTCAAATAGTGACCTTATCCGCCTTGAAGAAGAGCGCTTGTGGTAGCAAATGATACCATTGATGCTGACCCTTCCGCGCGGTAGACCGCGGTAAATAACGCAGGCATCGGGGGCCAAGGCATGGGCCTGGGCAGAGAACAAAAATAAGAAGTGGCTGCAGTTGGATCATGCAGGAACCAATTCCCATTGTAAGAGTCATGCCGTGCTTCTCTGATTGGAGGGCAAGCAAAGAGTCTGCCTTGTTATGACATGATGATATGATGCTGTTGGCTCTATTCCCAAGCCGACATACCTCCGATGCTGTTGGTTTAAGCTTACAGGATAAAGAATCCTCGAGTGTAACCTCACGGACCCGAAATAAACTACCGACGTTGTATATGAAACGCCCGAGTCCGTGGTGCGGCCCGGGTCCGTTGTTGCAGCCACCAATCACAGCACCACTTGAAGCGCCGCTGAAGATCTCAAGATCACAACCAACAACACGTCCACGCTATCTTTGACCCTTTCTTGGAGTGGCAGAAAAAGCCTCATGACCTGATTTTGGCAAGGTTCGACCAACAGTGCAAGGCGCAATAGGATCAATGAAACAATGCAACCAACCGCCCCCATCTGATGTAGCGATTATGCCAGCTCGACCTTTGCACTGCCGTTCCTTCAAACTTGCTGCAATCAGGAAAAGACAAACGACGTCTTCTATGAGTCTCGAGATTTCAGTTATTACTATTCTATAACTATGTTTCCATTGCCAGTTCAGAAAATTTGAAGCAGGTCCATGCATATTCCTTTGATCATTTACAATTCCGTCGTACCCTGCTACAGCCATTGAATATGCATGCAAAGCGTAATATACCAGGCAGAGTTGCTTTGAGCTCAATCTCACTCCTTCTTTTGTCACTTTTGCTTCTCCATTACTCTTTCATCCCATCCTTCCCTCTATCATCTTGGAATTCTCCTGTTGTTGGCCTCGACGATGACTTTCATAACTCTTTACCCCTTGATCCTCTTATCAAAAGAGAGGATGCCAAAGTCGATGTCTTCAAGAAGGCTTTCGACAAGGGCAAAGGGCTCCTTTGTGATATGGGCAAGTCACAAGAGGAGCTTGAGGAGGAATATGGAAAGTCGATGGAGTCACCGTCCTACCTCCAGCAATCTGGCATAGAGGAGAATGAAGGCTGGGAAATAGAGGCGGACCCCCAGCCCAGTTTCAAGGACTATCTTAATGAAGCTCTGACGGCTCTTGGAGTATCTGATGATCTTCATCATCAGAGCTGGATGCACACGTCGGGAGGAATCATCTCAACCACTAATCCGGGGGACTTGGCGAGCGGAACAAGCGGCAAGGTATGTCAGATATCCCTTACTGTGTGGCTCTAGATCAAAAAGCCAGTCTACTGATACCGCTCATAGGATACAGGTGCCTACTTTAGAAACTCTTTTGCTGTTAATCCTGGTGTCATAATTGCTGATGTCAATTATGCCGTCTCCGCTACCGGAAATGATGACGGCAAGAAGCCAGTTACTCATGTCAAAAAGGTGACGGACTTATGCCCCTTACGATTCATCCTGCGCCAAACTGACAAGATGCCAGTGGAGTGATGCTACCTGGATGCAATGGGTAAGTACTTCGGGCCATTCTCAACCCTCATCAACATAACGCCTTCTATATACTAACTAATCTGGGTAATAGGATAGGGTCTGCACTGAAGCTGATGGTGATGTCAAAGATCTGAAGTACTTTATCCGTTCCAAGATCGCGAATTACGCCACTCTCGAAATAATACTCAGGGCCATCCTCTCCAGACACGAGAGAAACCCAAGAAGAAACAAAAATACGATCGGAACCTGGAAGAACAAAATAACATTCACTTCCGCAAAGGACAAAGAGGAGTTCCCCGCCATCCTTGGTAGTCCTAATGGAGCGGGCGCAGCTTTCATGTTGATCAACCACAAGAAACGGCTCGGGGTGAAGACTATCAAAAGGATCGACGTGTTTGTTCCGGAAGGGAGTTTCGAAGTCACTGAGACTGAGGTTGGGGAGAACCACGAGCAGTGGAATGTTATGATGCTGATGTATATTGTCAACCCTTGATGAGGCTACTAGTTGGTAAGCGGCGATGGGAAATTGGGGTGTCTTATTATAACAGATCTAGCCAAACGCTATCTTTGGATCAACAAGCCTAGATTTGCATCCTCAGTCTACGAATACATCGTTGTGAGGTTTGTATAATCTTGCCTGTAGCTTAGATTGGTGCTTATTACAGTTGTTGTTCTTCGTCTTACATTGTAGATGTTTGCAGCCTTTTCACCCTTTTCGTTTGGCGTATTGGTTTGTCCATGTACCAGCACCGATTGAGTGCTGGCTTGGAACTACTGCTTGTCTGTGTGCGAACTTGTTATGCGGTATCAGAAGTACATCGACAACAAGTATGGAAAATTAGAGTCCCCATTCCATATTTAGAAACATATTCGACTATCAGCATCAATTTTCCAACTATTCCTCAGCTTGCACGCTGTGCTTCTCGGCGCTCCTCCAGCTCCTCTATCCATCTCTTTCTCAGTCCGGCTTTTATACTTGCAACCTCATCATAAGGCAAGACACTTTCCCAGGCGAAGAAATAGAATGTATCATTCCCATACCAATGTTTACCAACTGGCGAGTGCATGCCCAAAAGATACATCCTCCATGCGTCCCAGAAGGCAAAGCCGAGAGGGCGGAACGAGTTGAACTTGACACCTTCGATTGGGGATGCACCGCCGGTGGGGTGATGGCGAGGCTTGCTGAGACTTTTGAAGATGGACATGCCGGGCGCGTCGTGTCCCAGGTTCTCCTTGGTCCGGCCCCAGCTATAGTCCTCGGTTTTCTCAATCCGGGTGAAAGTACTGCCGTTTTTACGGCGATGGGTAACCTTTGCAAACTGAGGGCTGAAGTTGGGTGTCGCTGTAATCCATCTCGTAAACATGGGAGGTTTGGGTAAACGGCAATACGTATCTTGAGCTAGATCCTCAAGCGTCCCCAGATAGTCCATCACAGATCTGACCTCTTCAGACGCCATAGCCGGGTTGCCTTCGACGGCACCGGCAAAGTCAGCAGCTTCCATACGACCGAGTTTCTCACAATCTTCCGTCGACCATCCCAAGCTTTCCTTCTGGCTCTTGATCTCGCCAATAAGCTGTAAAACCCATAGAGCACGTACAGCTCGCATCTCCTCTACCCATGTGGGTTGACCCGCGTCAGTCACCTTGACAGGTTCGCCCTCGAACACTTGGTCCCAAGCCCGAACGCGTTTTCCATCTGGGTCGGGTCTGTATAAGCTAGTGTAGCGATTATCTGGATTAACAAGATGTAGTGGTCTGAAGCCAGGATCTCGCACTCGTTGAAGACATGATGTCAGAAAGGCTTGAGCAAGAGCATTTATGTGGGCGGCTGTTGCAACAACCGATCGAACGACCACCGTGGGAGGCGCCGCTGCAGATATCATCTCACGGTCAACAAGGATAGGATCTGGATTGCTTCCCGAATCACCCAATGTTGATCGAGGGAAAAGCGACCGTAGGAAGCGGAATTGTAGATCGTAAAGGTTCCGAAATGGGTGGGCATTTGAGCGCACAAGTAAGACAGCACGCACAGCGTTTGCAATCTCGGGTGTAAGAATCGCGTTGGGGCCGGAAAGTATAGCGTTAACAATGGCAACATCATGGTTGTTGAAGAGGCGCCATACATGAGGGGATGCCCTCATAAGATCCCAAAGTGTGTCGAGGCCAGGAAGGTTCTTGAAGATAGGAAGCAAAACTTCCGGAGGCAATGTCTCCAGAGATGCTGCCCGTTGAAGAAACGGAGCAGACATAGTACAAGAAGGTATATTGGCGATGTGGGTGAGAGAGAAGGATAGTTTGAAGGAGTGAAAGCGTTCTGAGCGGGCGGGGAGGTGAGCGCTTAAACCAACACCTTCATCAACGAAACACGCCAGCAACCAACAGGCCTCCCTGCCCCTGTACTTTGTTGGCTGCACCCGCCCGAAAGTTGTACCCGGGCCGATCATGGCCTATTCCTGTGGCCTTTCGCCTCCTCAGTCCAATTAATGGGCCATTGGAAAACTACTAACCTAAGATACCTAGTGGTAACAGGCCGTGCGGTGCCGCCCTGCGACTTAGTTGGCAAGCACTGATTTATAGCGTTGACCTAGGTTGCATTATAGTGGGGAGACTCACTACAAGGAGTTTGCTGATGAAGTGCCATTTGCCAAACTGCATGAAGTGAGCCACCGTTGAAAGAATAAATAAAGATTAAAAAGCATTATTATTGAACTTTCTTGCATATCAAATTCAATTCCGGCACAGCCCATTGGCTAAGCACCGTACATCGCAGATGGTGGGCACCAATAACCAGGAACTTTCCTCCGCTCCTTGAGAACGGTCCATCATCTGAGGTTGTTCTATTCCATTTGTCATCGAAGATCTCTTTCGAAGAAGTCCAGGTCGGGAAATTCATGTCGTTAGGTTGTCAACAGTAATTGCGGTGTCAAGGGTGAAGCATATAGGCAGTGCTCTCATGGTATGAAAAGGGCTGGAGTAGAATGGAGGTTAATCGACGACCAACACGTTAGTGAATGTTACCTAGGGTGATCTCTGTGGTGGCTGGAATATAGTGACCTTTTAGTGGGTGCTGGAGCACCTCAGACATTCAAACTTTAAGCTTAAAAGGTACATAAATGAGAGGTCTCTCGTCATACAATGCGGTCATCAACACTTTGAAGTAAGTAAATTGAACGATGTAGACGGATCGAGACCAGTAGTAGAGAGCAAAGAAATGCCAGTATCATATCTCGGTAATTATATCGGCATGATGCCACTGTTCTTCTGACCTACATACTCGAGCTGAGCTGCCGTTGAGTATGCGAAAAGGTTAGAGAATAGGTAGCTCGAGCACTACCAGGTCCAGTAGCCTAGGTAGAGTTATATCGAGAATTTGGCGATTAACTGTTCCTTTGTCAATGTTTGTTGAGCCAAGGTCAGGTGGAACAAAGCGGGATCTCCACTTTTGCCCGAAACTCTGGGCATTCTTATCCTCCATCAATCGACTCGAATTATCGCTTACCAAGTTCAAGTCATGACACTAATATTCGCCAATCCAATTCACAGCCTCAACTTCTCAAGAGCGAAACCTACCTGATCTCATGCACTGAGTCGGACAATGCAATCGCTACGATGCCATGATTTACAGGGGTCTCCCCCACCGGGCTAAGATCAATCGGGGTTCCATATGCAAGTGACCCTTGCTTAATTTCCTGGGATGGCCACAAGGCTGAAAATTCCCCCTTCTCCATCACGATACGCAATTAACACAGTCCTGTCGCGCTGCCATGTTCAATCGAAAGCGCCGCGGCGTCACGGACGAGGAGCGGCTCAGTAGCTACGAGCTTGACTGGCCAACCTCGCAGCGATGGAAGCCTAACTACTCTGTCCCGCGCAACTCGCTTGAGTATGACCTCAATGCATCGCGCGACTCATCTGACCCAAGCAAAGACCCCGAGAAACGACCTAATGTACCGCATCCGATGTCTTTCGGGAGTCGGCGCGACATGGATACCTCTGCGAAGGCCATTCGGCAAGGAGTTCTAGACCAGGGTGCCGATGAGGAGGAGTTCTCTAACTTGAAGCTTTGGATAGAGACAATGTCCGAGTTGTACATGAACGATCTCGATAATCGGGCTCGGTGGGATCCACGTTGGCTCAATGTCACTCGCAGAGAGCGCTTCGAAGGGCTGGAGTCTGTCGCCATTTCAATTGTGGACTACTTCACCAATGAGACCGTAGAGAAGAGCGAACTCGTCACCACAAAGAAGGATCTTGCGGTGGCTCTCAACTCGAGACCGGAGAGCTCCCAGGTGCGAGTCATTATGGTCAGCGATTTGAGTCGCTTCGTGATGGGTGTGCTGGGTCAATTGTACGCCGTAGATCCCGAATTCTGGTACGAGCATCTCATCGCCTCAGGGTACTGCGCAAGCGACAGTGGTCTCAAGTTGAAGAATGCAACGTGGATGAACTGGGCCGAACAAGAAACGCGTTTCCGCCATCGTCCACTCCCGGGGATCGGTCAGCGAACGGAATGGAACCTGTCACGGAGAACCAAGGCTCGTAAATGGGCACATCTTCGTTGGGGTCGGCTTGGTCTCCTTCATTACCTCGGGCGCAAGGGGTTCTACGAGGATGAGATTGCGAAGCGCATCTCTGATGGACGTTGGACGATTGAACGAGATGTTGTTCTTGATAAGTATGGGCTACTTTTGACTGACAAGAGAAAGAAACGTGCAGAGAAGAAGATGAAGGAAAAGAGAGAGAAAGAGGAAAAGGCAAGAAAGAAGGACCTGGGTGCTTTTGATGTTCCGAAGACATCTGGTGGCCACGAGATTGAAGGCACATCGACAAGGGCCAAAACGTCGAATGTGTACCGCCCTTACAGCACGTTCCATCCTGTGCTACCGCAGAACCCAACATACTGGAGCAATCGAGATCTCAGAGTCATGGCCCCAGAAGGCTTGGGTTATTGGTCAAGTGTTGACAAGGAGGGTCGAAAGACAAGTGAGTATGTCCAAGGAAGACTGGCGACATTGACTGACATACGCAGTCGTCCTGGTCTTTGACCCACCACGAACTATGCAGCACGACAAGACCAAAGAGACAACACCATCTCTGACATTCATGCCTCGAGCCATGGAGTTTGAGTCGTACACGGATGAAGAGCTTTGGCGTGTCGCTGACCCCGATGAGACATACCTTGATCCACCTCCGCCAACCTTCTCAAAGAAGCAATTGAAGAAGGACAAGAAGGAAGCCAGGAGAAGGCGAGCACAAGCTAGAAGGAATAAACATGAACAGTCAATCGCTGTCAATGAGAAAAGCAACGACACCGCTTCAGAATACTCCAGCGACTCCGAGTTCGACGAAGAGTATCGAGAGTCACTTCGAAAGGCCTACAAACATCGTCAACAGTTACTGCGCGATCGCGACTTTGCGCGCAAGTACTCGCTATCCACTTTTGATCTTGTGTACCGATACATGAGCAAGATACCCACCAGCACGCTCAATCAGGACGATTCGATGATTCCGTCTATCCTCACGCGACTCCCATTCGACGATATGTGGCAGCTACTAGCCGAACTCCGTTTGATGCAGGATCATGTTGATGCTGATCTTAGCGCAGACCTGCATATTCATTTGCTTGAAGCTGCGGGTACAATGACAAGACAGAATGTAGCGTGGATAAGGTCGACTTTGCAGGAGCTTAGTGAGTGGATAGGCCACATCAGAAAGTCCAAGAATGTTCTCAATTTGCCTGAAGAGCTGGAGGAAGAGATGGCCGAGCTCACGACTGAGCTTCAATCCCTGCAGTCGCGCTCAGAACAAACGCTCAATCTCCTGGTCGCTTCAACAGGCATCGCCCAATCATCTCTCGTCATCGATCAGACGTCTGGCATCAACAAACTCACCGAACTCGCATTTTTCTTCATACCCCTGTCCTTCATCACATCCGTCTTCTCTATGCAGGTCGCAGAACTCACCGAATCACCGCCCAAGATGTGGACATGGGGTCTCTCTCTGGGTCTAGTCTTTCTCATAACCTATCTCATCCGCAGTTTTGTCCGCTCGCCTTCCGTCAGACTCTCAGCCATGCGCGTCCGTGTAACGATGCTGAACCGCTTTACGCCCAAGTCGCGGTCTGCATCGCACCGTCTCAATTCCGTCGGTAACCGTGCTATCGCCGGGTATATCTTCTTCTTCCTCATCCGCTGCTTCTTCGTCCTCGTAATCTTGACTTTCCTTCTGCTCTTTATTTTTCTTGTGCATCTTGGCATCTGGGCTGGCGCAGCTGGCACGGCGATGTACTTTATCGTCACGCGGTGGCCCGAGCCGGCAGTGCTGGCACCTTGCTTCATCGCGATTGTCCTGGCAGGTATAGGCTTTTATGCTACGTGTTGTTGGACTGCGGACATACAGGCGTTTTGGGAGAAGTGGAGTATTGAGGTGGCAGAGATGCTTATGAATATGTTGCCTGAGAAGTGGAGGTTTGATCGGGTTGAGGATGAGGATTTGGCGGATGAGGGTGTCAAAACTTATGCGAGGCAGGCAATCTTTTTTGCGTCGACGTAAGCTGCTAGGCTTGCATGAATGTTTGTGTCACCAGGATATTGAAGCTTTCAGTGGCCCTCCAATCTCTACGTATATATTGATCTGAGTGGCTGCGGATGCCAAGCTGTTGCTGCAAACGACCTCATGTGCCGTTTGGCATGACCTTGCGCAGCAAACAATTTATGGCATTCGGCCCCGATAATGAAACAAATAGCAACCCCAAACCTTTGACAACTCAGTATCGCGAAAAGCTTTTTGGTTGAAGCTTATATTGGAAAGCAAACAGCTGCATATTCATCAGAGAGACATGCAAACATGGGAATCATAAGCATTTGTGAATGTTTACGGGCTTGATTGAGTGACAAACTGACCAGCGACGGGCAGTGGCATTCTTGCCTGCATCTTACTGCCTACCCCTTCCGTGATTTGCTGCGGGTAGTTGCTTCTGTGAATAATCCTGCTCACATGAGGTCCTTCAAAGTTCTCTCGCCTGATTTAAGCTCACTTCCCTGAAATCCACGCTGTCGTTTGCCGCAAAACTCTTCCTCTCCTTCATCCCACAACAAACAAGCATATCATCACTCAAATTCGTGTATCCTTTCAGCATGGCTCAGGACGATATTCCCATGTCTAACATGGATCCCGAATTGTTTCACACCCCGAAAACTCACTTCAGCGATTATTCTAAAGAAATGGATAGTGAAGAGCGATACGCAGTGGATGATCTCTCCGCTTCTTCGGTACGCGCTTCTTCCTACAAGCTTCTCTTTGATGGCGCCTACTCCGACATATCGATCGTCTGTGGCGGTCGCGAGTTCAAGGTTCATCGTGCTATTGTGTGTACGCAGTGCGAATGGTTTGCGGAGGCATTCACAACCCCGCCTAAGGTATGCTATCTCTATTTGTCGTATGCTCTCGCTGACTTGTCGCAGAAGCGCACGATTAGAAGTGTGGCTCTAGATGAAGACCCCGAAGTGTTTCAGCATTTACTCGAGTTTCTCTACACTGGAACATACACTGCCCAAAAGCCTACGGCATCACATGAGGCTGAGAGAGCGAAGGAGATTCAAGCCAGACTTGACGGTTATCCTCGTTGCCCCATCGAAAAAGACATTACAAAAGACAATGTGCCAGAGCGTCCTGTAAGACGATCAAATAGGTTGCTGTCAACTACACCCGCCCCGGCACAGACCCAAACCACAGCCAAGTCACCCTCAGGCTCACTGCACGAAATAATTCTCGCTATGAATCTCTGCATCATGGCTCACAAATACAACATCCCCGCTCTTCAGCTCCTCTGCCAAGATCGCTTCTACACGGCTGCCAGAAACCGCTGGGTCAATAAGACATGGACCGACTGGGAGGCTACCAAGGAGTTTGAGGACGTTGTGCTGGACGTCTTTTCTTCTACGCAAGAGGTTGATACTCCGTTGTGGAGAGCGCTGTGCAAGTTGATTTGTATGAAGAAGGATGGGGATAGGATGAAGGAGAGGATGATGGCTGTCAAGGGGGAGCACGCTTATCTTGTTGAGGGTGTTTCGAAGTACATGCTAGAGACTAGAGGCAACGAGTCTAGATGATGGCTGGCCTAGCGAGACAGGATACCATAGCTTTGTTTGACGACTGGTTTGGGCTATTCCAAAGGATAGACCAAGGTTACGCTTACGAATAACATTTCTAGAATTTGACATGATTTTAGTTCGGTGATTACTCTTGCTAGGGCCAAGGGTTCAAGTGTATGATAAGTAAGTTCTCTCTGCTGATTTAAGCTCTCAGCCACAGGTCTCAAGTACAAAACATAAATCTAGTCATAACCAAGACATTGTACCATAATGCTTGCCATTTACTATAGGATAGGTACAGAGAGAAGTAAACCTAAGAGATAGCTCAGCCTTTCACGGGTAACGAGATTGGACTAGTTTAACAGCCCTGGCTACCAACTCCCGATCATTCTGAAAAGTCAACTTCTGCAGAATCTCTTCATAGCCATGCCACTCAACCTCAAACCCATCCTCACATTTCTCAACTGTTTTGTTCTCATTCACAGCCGCAATATACCACCAAATGATCTTCATCTCACCCTCACCGATCCTTCTCATCTGCACAGAAATCGGTTCACAGACATCTTTAAAAAGACGCTCTTCATCAGGGGAGTCTTTGTCGTCGGAAGAGCAGAGGCGAGATCTCATATTGATGGGTAGTAAACGACAGGGTAGTCCTGTTTCCTCAGTTGTTTCGCGGATGGCAGTGTCGCGGCGTGACTCGCCTATGTTGCGACGTCCTTTGGGGAGGATGTATTCGTTGCGCTTTACATCGCGCATGATGCATATATCTTGCGTTGAAAGGCGGAAGAGGATCGTCCCAGCGCTCTCGACCAAGTTCTCGGATGTGAAAGTCTCGGTTTGGTAGTGTGAGGTTGTCATGGCTAGGATTGTGTTAGGCGGTCTTGTGAGATGGGATGAGCCGGAGCTTACTTTTCTGAGTGCTAAAGCAATGATTGTATTTTGTTGGTAGACTTTTTGAGTTACAGGGTGAAGAAATGGAAATTGGAATTAAGGGAAGAGTAGGAGGTGAGATGAGTTTAACCTGAGTTTGGAGTATGCATGAAGTGGGGCTTGAGGTTAACTGGTGCAGCCCAACCCTGTTAATATTCTCTATTTTGTCTATCACAACATGTCTCCAACGACGTCAAAGTCTTGGTCACGTTAGGAAATAACACATTGATCGAGCTACCCCAATTTCTCATCGGCTTTTAAAATTACATTGCCACCGTACTTTTCAAAAAGGGTGTGTCGGATTACTTTGCACCCATTTCGTGAAGTTGATCCCAGTCTGTGACCCAGATAGCATTTTTGGGAATGTCAACCCGTGTACTTGGCGCTCAAAGCTACAGTAAGTAGGGCTTTGAGAAAGGAGGATTCTGTCTACTAATTAAACTGAACTCTAGCTTCACCATAGTGAAGAGGTATAACTGTACCAGCTTCCATATTAATACAATGCAAATAGACTTGTTGTTGAACACGATAGCACTGAGTAGATTTGTGTCTGGAATTAAGTAGGATACCCTTTTCCTGTTGCAGATCTTATGCCTGAGATTCTGCAGAAATCACATGTTAAAAACTGCGTGAGTATTGTCGTTGGGCCCGTTGTTGGTCCATAATACTCAGTGTTTACGAGAGTTGAGGACCAACATGCATAAACCCTTGCTAAAAAGAAGGCTCCGCTGGAAAGAAACTACCGCCATGACAATTAAACAGACCGTCTACAAAGGCCTGCAGATCAAACTAATTTTCACTTCTTTTCATCTGATACTGGCATGCAGAGAACCGTTTAAGTCAATATTATAGCACCAGTATGAGATTGTGCAACAATCAATCTTATACGAAGATGCGGCCGATGCCTCTAGTAAGGTATGGAAACCACATGCATGTGGTTAAAAAACGCGGATCTAGCGGATCAGGTTCGGAACTCGGCACGCCAAGATAGTGAATACTACACGTATTGAAAAGGCGCAACAGTTCTAGAGCTTGCTCGTTCGGCCAATTAAGAGAATCGGGGTTCCAACTCGTACTATTATTGCATGACTGAAATCCGGTTTATTTAAAGATAAGCCAACACCCATGCCAGGCCTTTGATATCTCAAAATTTACCGCTAGTTAACAATCAACAAAACATTTTTCAATCATGTCTCAATTTGGTTCGGAGCATCAAGACGCGGCTGGAGCAACTTACCCCGGCATTGCATACAAAGATCTTTCGCCAGAACAACAAGAAATGAGCGACATTCTACACAAAATGGAGCAACATGACCTAGAACTGTTAGGCATTGTACACCTCGGCCGTGACGGGGTATTCCGCTACCTTGATGCTGAGCGCAATATCCACCATGCAATTGCTCTAAGGCCTGCGTTGATAAAAGCTTTATTGGACCGTGGCCCTTATGATAATGAGGAAGAGGCAGTCTTTCGCGGAGTTGATGGAACAAAGGTTCCTAAAGAGCAGTGGTATAATCCACCTCTGGGTATACTTCCTGAACCGCTATCTGAGGAGCATCAGAAAGAGGGTCGAGAGTTTATTCAGAAGAACAAAGATAAGATCGACAAGAATCGCGAGGCATCAAAGAACTACAAGGACCGTCTTGTATATATAGAGTCAGATCATAAGCTTGGATAGATATGCTGTTGTTTGCAGCTGAGACTTGTGGCTGAGTAAAGCAGCAGAGAACTTGGTCGCCAGTTGGAGAGACTGATATTTATACATAATCTACCGAATTCGTGTAACATGCACAGATACCAGAAACTTGCAATTATCTGTTCTTATCGCCAGATTGACCGCTGCATTCGGTGAAAGTCTTGGCCATATCCAACATCATAATAGTGTCGATATGACAGACATAAAAAGCATAACAAGAATAACGTTGATATATTTGTACTAACATATGTTCTTCGGATCCATCTAGTTACCGATTGAAACCAACTCTAGACAAATAATCAAAGGATGGGCCAACAGTGCGAGCCAATGTATCAAGTAGAATTACCTCGTCTAGTGGAACTTGCCTACTAATTCCATAGCCACAGCACCTCATCTCAAACCTTGTCACCACCAACCCTACACCAACCCAAATGCCTCACTCAATCTATCCCGCAGCGTAAACAATCCAGACCCTTGACACATTCCCTCCCGCTCCGTGGCGATAAACCCCAACTCCTCATTCTCATATACAAACTCTCTTTACCCATGCCAACCACTGCCGAAGACGCCCCGTAGATCCCGACGGCGTAGCCCATCGCCAAGACCGGCAGCCAGAAAAACTCTCCGGCCCTGGGCTGAGTCTAGAAGCATGCAGGTACAGCCGATCCCTGCCTAGTGCGGACATCCCGACGTCAGCCAAGAAAGACGTCGGGGCTGTAACGCAGATTTCTTGGCCATGTGTCACAAATCTCGATTGGCAGAAGCCTCGGTCGCACAAGGCACGCAAACACAATTGACGACAAACAATGGTCTAATGAATTGGTATCTGTCATGAATGGTCAAAACACACGCTATGAATGAACTCCTAACCAAATGATCATGATCGACCTCTATAGTAATCCCTTTCCGTCCCTGAATACTTCGTCATACCAGCGCAACTCAGTCTCCGCTTCATTACTTGCTTTACAGATCGTATCCCAATCTGTCGATCGCAATTCCCAAGCCTTGGTGTCCTTGTTCTTGCCAAACAGTAGCGACGCACTACCTTTGGTCTTTGCGCCGTATGACCAAACCTCCAGGTTACCGTCGTCGGCGGTAATGCTCGCTAGCGGTGTTGTTGTGTTTGCTGTCATGTGCGCCTCGATCAGGTTGCGCAGCTGGGGAAAGTACCACGTCTTATCCCACCATGTCGAGCGACGGGCCTTTAATCCATCTCTCCAAGCGTTGTGATGTATCGCGACGGGAACAGAGGTCGTCCAAAAGTCCACATACAGCGAAACGTCACCCCAACCGCCCACGTGGTCATCCAATTGAGCAAATGGAGCTTCAGCCTTGGAAATGTCGCTTGGCACACCACCTACGCGAGGGGGCGAAACGCCAGCTTGGCTCGACTCCTTGGCAATCGTAGAGGGATCGTCAAGTGACACGAAAGCACCGCCGTAGTCAGAGTAGCAAGTCGGGTAGAAGAGTTCTTGTGTGTAATCCAAGCCGACGTGATACTCAAATTCGTTTCGGGCAGAAAGTGCCGCCTCTTTTCCAGGGTTGTCGCCAGCAAAGTCATCCTGCTTGATCTGTCGACGCCAAAGTTCTTGCTCGCCAAAAATCTCGGCAAAAATACCCTGGTCACCAGCAAGGTCCTCGGCAGACCTGACCTCAAGGAGATCTTGGTCCATGCGATCTTTGACACGCTGGAAGTATCGTCGCATGTCACCTGCGGGGCCCATGAAACTGCCACTATTGACATACTTGGGGCGCATGTATTTGTATCGTGATACAGTATAGTCGGTGAAGAAGCCAAAGACGTTCTCGGGGAGGGTGCTGTCGGGGACGTCGTTGCAGTAGAGGTTCGAGATCTTGTCGCGTGGGGCGATGCATCCCTTTTGCGCGGCGGCAATGATGGTCTGCTGCATTAATTCCTTGTCGAAGAAACCATGTTCCTCTGCAATTCGTCGGTTCGCTCGCTCGTTGCTGCTGTAGTATCGGTGCATCATGACGCTCGGAGGTAGTTGTAGCCAAATGTCGTGTGCGTCCAGCATGAGCACAAGATCATCCTCTCCCAGCTTCTCCTCCTCCGAGACTTCATCGCCTGTTGCCCATTCTAGGTAGTTTAGTGTGCCGGTGATCTTTCCCAGCTGCGAAGGTCCAATACCGTCGGCCTCGGTGTGAAAGTCTTTCTTCCAATTGACAATTACAGGCGCAGGATACCCCAATGCCACGGCGCTGCTGACAACCTTGCAGAGATCGGGACTCGAATCGTCGACGGGTAAAACGATGACAAACTTTCTTTCCCCTGAGGAGATGTTCGCTGGGGTGACTTCGGTTTCTTGTAATATCGGACCCGTTGGTCTCCAAAGACTATCATTATGAATCTGATGGTCAGTTTGAGCTTCAATCGAGGAGAGGAAACATACTAAGTAGTAGACTGTGAACGTAAACGCAAAAAAGGCAAATAGTAAAGTCGAACCCTTCTTGACCCATCTCCAATTTGAACCGTTGACACGAAATCTAGGGCGAGGACGCGCAGCGCCAGGGAGAGCAATGTGTGAAGGCATGTGTCATGAGCAGCAAATGTATGTATAGTGAAGAAAGAGGGAGGAATGTATCAGGGGACAAGAAGAAACGAGGTTTTCGGATAGAAATGTCAAGCCAGGGTTGAGGGAGAGACAGAAGTGGGCCGTGGTGGAACAATATACCAAAAGAAAACTGACGAAGGAAGGACGACGATCAAGAAGGATGCCACACACAAAAGGAACAGAAAAGCAGGATGGTGAAGGGTTGAAAGTGGACAAGGCAGACACAGCCAAGGAGGGAAGACAAGCACAAGACAGTCCGGTCTGCGGCAGTCATGACAAGGTACCTTAGCTGCAGCTCTCTTCCCACTATAAACCCGGGCTGTGGAGCACCTAATCTTATCGAGTCGCTCGAGTATCTTGTCGGTGAGAGGCTCATATTAAAGGTACATTGCGCCCTGCGGCCCCCAGGCACTGTGAACAAGGCATGCTCGACGCTAGCACGCTAATTCAAAACAGATCATCTGAGTGGGAGAGCCTGTGATTCGTCAGAGTTGCTGCTAGGGCTGGTGCCGTAACCGAAGTTAGCACTGGGACTTGCTGATGGTCGAATCCTCCAAGGCATTTCCCGGGTCACTTCGTTGATCTCCGTAAAACAATGAAAGCACCAAAAGACAATGATGACCCTCTAAAATTCCTGACATGTTGAGTGACAGAAGACGTAAATGCCAGCCAAGATTGTCGTTCCAAGGTCATAACCTTGTTAATTTGCAATACCAAGCATTGGCATCGAGATTGCACCAAAACGCAAATCCCGCTACCTAGGTCCAGAGACTCCACCTGCTAACCCGCGGCCCCCAAGTCGACGTACCACGATGAAACATTCCTTCTCAGCACGGCCGCAAAAACTCGTTCAGGAGATATTACAATGTACTCCGTATATCAGGGGAACATTGGTGCTGACGGGCTGTACCTATCACTGTAGCTCTACGCGCAGACCTTTTTTCTCAAGTAATTTATTACCTACAAAATAATTTAAGAGAAGTAAGCACCCCCCCCTGAGTCTGGAAGCAAGCCACGTTGAAGAGCCCAAAACGCAAAACACTTGACTGGCCAGAAATGAAACAAATCTGAGCCACCGCCAGCGCCATCTCGCAAGGTCTATCGCCCCATTGAGCCCTGTACATATCCAACATGAGATACTTTCCGGTCGCCAACGGACCCTTTGAGGCGCAGTAATCAATGCTTATTTCTTTTTTATATATCTTACCGGATGAGAAACGAAAGTCTGTCGCAGCCCGCGGCGATGCGAGAACCGGTTCCAGAACTGTTTTGGAACTGTGACTGCTACGAGGCGCAGGTGTTGATCAACTAAAAATGACGACAGATCTTCAACGTCAGGGGAGAAAATTACAAGGCCACCGCGTAATAGGTACACGCGACCACTAAAACCGGGCACTTCCTCTTTGGGCGTGCCTCGCTGTTCTGACCGTTGTGTGTTTGGCTGCCGTGTTTGCCGCCCGTGGTTGGTGGGGCTGACTCTTCTTTTGGGGCTGAGCTGGACGGAGTCGGGCAAGAATGTCATCACAAGCCTCCTGTTCTGACAAGAAAGGGTTCATAATCCTTCTATTCTTGGCATGTTCTTTATGTATGCTTATTATTGAGTCCTAGACATGGATCGTCATCCTTAAAGCTTCACTCGTAGCCGAGCTGGAGATGAGCATGGTCATGTGCTTGTTAGTACACGCTATACGTAAATACCCAATAAAATACGGAAATCCTGTAATTGTGATTTGTTCAATCGTCTGCTTGCAGGATTCACATGCATAGCCTCACCCGGTAACGGATGTCATAACGAGATGGTGGCCTTGCCACGTATATTTGTCAAATTTGGGTAATAGCCGAGTTTTCAGCTTTGCAGCCGAGCAACAAGCAACATTAGCCCGTGCCCAACTCACGATGTCAGGTATTTCCAAGTCTCGACTGCAGAATAGAATTACTCAAAAAAGCCGGGGATGATACTTGACCATAAACGTAATAGGTTCTTTGGACGCCTTGAGCAATTGTTTTCAAGATCCTTGTTAGTGCCCAAGTCCTCATGCACTGAATTCCAAATCTGCGCAGATTAACCATACTGCCATCCGCACAGGGAGGAAGACTTCCGATGTAAACCAAATAAACTGGTCTAAGGACTTCTAACAGGTAGTATAAAGCTTGCAAAGATATATCAAACTTTCCTAAGTTTATTCATCAGTCACAAAAGAGGTTCTGAGTTTTCATCCCTCCCCCGTCATTCCTTCATCTGAGGCAAAAAGGGTATGTAGATGAATAGAATACTCCATGACCCCAAAAGCGAAATCTCCATGCTTCATCATAACACGCCTCATCCTCTCCCTGACACTAGGCACATGGATCAAGGCTGCAACAAGCCTGCACACAATCTCCCTCATCGCAGTGTCTGCTGGTGGTGTGGTCTGATACAACTCATCAACCACGTCAGGAAAGCACTCGGCCTCTTCCCAAACGAGCTCTACGGCGCGGTAAAACCGATCCCGCGCCAGAAGTCGGAGGGCAGGCACGTCGTACTTGTCTGCCATGACATACAGCCGAAGAGGTAGTGTCATGTCGTTGCGGAGCTCAGCGAGTTGCTTTAATCCTTCCTCCCGACTGCAGCTACCGTCTCCCACCGCTTCTGCCACCTTTCTGAGATTGGATTTTTCATCTGCATCACCGTTTTCTGAAGGACTACCCGTGCGCTCGTCGTATTCGTTGTATTCTTCATCTGGGTCGCTGTCGGAGACCCAATCTTTAATATCCACTTCTTTGGAACCGCACGTCGGCTCCTGTAAGGTCTGAATAACAGTTTCGGGATCAAGCAAAGCCGCTTCAGATGGCTTTCCACCGGTGAAGTTCACGCCGTCGCTGTAGTTTCCAGTGTACAAGAACTCAAGGAACCGTTCCACGACATCAGGATCATCTTCCGGCAGCTCAACATATCGCGACATAGATTCCTAAAAACTGATTAGTCTGACTGTCCGTAAGCTATTATAGGACCTTTGAAAACCTACTTTGTAGTAGCCGCTCATTGCTTTATCAAAGAAAGGAGACTGCGTGCATACAACAGCGCGGTGGGTTCTGAATTGACGGCCTCCGCAGACGATGGTCATGTCTGAAAACTTCTCGCTGTGAAAAAGAGTCGATAGCGCCGTATGAATAGAAATTCCTTTGGATTCCTCGATGTAGTCATGATTGCCGTTTCTGCATTCACACCCTGATTTCCGCGGAGCTTGTGATATTGTTGGCGCTCGGGCGACTATTTCCTGGGCTGCTCGAGTTCGGCCAGTATCTCTGGGCGGAAGATGAGGAGGAGTTGTTGCCATAATCTTGTATTATTGTGCCCGTGAGGCCCTTGGAGAAGGCCCAGCCTACTAAGCAGTTGAGGTTATGTTGTTGCAACTACCTAAATGTGGGGCATTGCTTGATCGGCCACGGCCCCCTCGTTTATGCATGACCTGGATTGAGTTATGAAACATTTATGCAACATCAAACCATTGGCGTCCATATTCAATACTGCGAAAATGAAAAGCATTTTCTTTTTGCTGGGATCTCACGAGATAAGATACGAGATACAAGCATCAACTGCAAGGTCCATCAAATCAAATATCACACTTATCACACTCCAGGCAGCATGTCAGTTATCCACACAACCGCCCGAGCTGCTACTTGAGTCTATCATATTGACCTCAAAAGGTTCCCTTTCCAAGCTATGCAGTCTCCCACTTCTGAATCGTGAGGATAGCGTCTGCGAACTCATCTGGAGCTTCCATAGGAAACGCATGCCCAACGTCAACCTCTCTCCTCTCATAATGGCCAGAAAAGTGCTCAACATGTGCCGCGGTACCCCCTGGCTTTAAAGGATCCTGCCGGCCATCCAAAGTGATGGTTGGAACACTTATCTTGGGCTGAGGAGCTAAAGCATCCTCCAACTTCTGCAAAGCTGGATCGCCTTTTGCGTTACCGAAGCAGAATCTGTAAGCGTGAATGACAACATCCACAAAATCAGGATTATCGAAAGCGTCTGCAGTTCGGTTGTAAAAGTCTTCTGTGAAAGAAAATGTAGGTGACCACTGCTTCCACAAAATTCGACAGAGATCTCGTCGACTCTCTGTAAGACATGCCACTCCCCGTTCCTGCTGGAATAAATGCTGATACCAACAAACGCATTCCAAACTCGGTGGAAAAGGCTTTTGATAACTTGAAAGATCTGCAATGTCGTAACCCGCGTATGAAACGAGTCCAACGACACGCTCGGGCCAGAGTGCAGCTGCAACGCATACAGACATGCCGCCCCAGTCAAAGCCACCAAGGACTGCCTTTTCGATGTTCAAAGCGTCCATGAGTTCGATGACATCTGAGCCCAGAGCTGCTTGCTGGCCACTTCTCATTGTTGAATCTGATAGGAAGCGAGTTGTGCCATAACCACGGACATAGGGAACGACGACTCTTGCACCGCTAGAGACGAGCTTTGGAACAACTTCATCATATGCGTGGATGTCGTATGGGAAGCCGTGATATAGAAGAACGGGCCAGCCCGATGAGGGGCCGTGGTCGTAGTATCCGACTTCTAGAGTTGGTGTCTTGACTGTTTTGAGTGACATGTTTGTATGATAGTGATGAATACTCGAATTGATGGTGGCAGCATTGAGGTCCGTGGTGTTTTATTGTTTATCTACGCCTTGTGGTTGACATGTCTATCATTCCTGATACAACATTGTGACGTCAGATCAAGGACCAGTATTATTAATAATTTAAATAGTAAGCACAGTTCTTCTTCGACCAACCACCAAAGTTAACGTTATGCCGATATATGCAAATAATACTCTCTTTAGAAATTTTAGCTTAAAATCCATCCGCTCTGATCATTCGTTTGGAGATCCATATATTCACAGGGGTGTTCACGCTGGCGTTGTGCCCAGGAACTTCATTATTTCACTTCAAGCTCTTAAGATCCTCTGATCTTTAGCAAACGAGTAAGGTGCGCGATGTAGTCATCAGCTATCAGGTCTACGACTCAAAGTGACACTCTCATAAACACAGTTCAGGTAGTTGCCGAAGGTCACTTAAGAAAGACACAACAATAGGTTTTCTGAAAATCCAGGATAAATCAATTATTGAGTAAATGCAAAAAGTAGTTATTGAACCCTAAATATGCCTCATGCAACTGAAAGAAGCCTTTCGAAGATGGCTTCAGGTTGCATATACGGCATGATCTTCTTCGATAAGATCCAAGGAATCCCCAACAAGCTTGATAGACAAGCATGTATGGCCATCGTGTGAGGTGCATGATGTGAGCCATCGACTGTAGGGTCTATCAACTCAAAATAACACTCTTATCAAAGTCAATCGGGCAGTATTCCAGCTACCCAGCACAATTGCCCAAGATAAGCTTTACAAGCCTATCTAATATGTATGGCCATCAGTCTCCTCCTGTTGTTGATAGTGTCGCTGGGTGCCGAAATACCGATTCTCCAGCAATATGGCCTTCATCCTTTTCTATTCAGCAACGACGTCTTCAATAATATCATGGACAGGCAGAGGGCTAATGAATTGGATGTTTCTCGCGCCCCTGCAGACCAAGGTCTGTTCATGTGCCTCAGTCTCAAATCTGTCCTCCATTGAATCTGAAACCTGTGACCGTGGTCTTCTTGAAAATCAACTTCTCCGAGCTTAAAATTAACGAATGGCGAAGAGCCATCTTGATGAGTTTTAACTCTGTTCAATTTTAGCTCGACAAATGCTCCCACTTTCCATTGGTTTATGTTTTGCTAAAAGTTTATCTACGAATAACAGAAGTCTTTTTTTAGATATGATCTCTCAACGATTCGATCTACTAGTAATATATGGTAAGCTTGCTCGGTAAGGTAGACCGATGTAAAGCCAAACTGTCTATGAATGACGTTTTGAGTTCTGACAGCATATAAACTTCATGAACGGGGCCCCATGATCCAAGACTAAGGATATTAACTTTCAAATTAATTCTCAGAGACCACGAGTGAGTCAAGAAATATCTCTCGCAGATCACTCAATAAATATGGCTGCACTTCTCAATATTCACGGCTCAAACTTGCTCCTCAAGTAACCACCAATCTCATACACCAGCCAGCAACCATGTGTGTAAATACAATGACACACTTCACCTGCATATGGTGTAAAGAGCTCTACGACTCACGCATGGAACAGATCCTATGTCATCGTGCCCTGGGTACTTTTGGCTCCTGCGGAAAGATGTCGGGTGCGAACAAATCCGTTTATCATTTGTTTTGTCCGAGTTGCCCGCCAGAGAAGTACAAGAAAGCATCATACCGGGATCCAAGATGGAGTTGGAAGTATGAGAAGCGCGGATTCTGATGGTGTGGACACCTAATTTCTGCCAAATTAACCTTCATTATTTTCTCACATGGTCCTTGTGTGATATCACAAAGGGCCCTATCCTCAAGTTGTCGAGACGTTTTAGAATCTTGTGTTCTCCGATTTGGCAACAAAGGAGAACTAAGGAAGCTACCTCGAGCAATCTTTGACTATGAATTGCTTATCTTTACACTTGGCTAAGGACCAAGTGAGCCAAATCAAATATCTGCGCGGAGCTGATGCTCTTCGTTATTATACAGTCCAAAACTCTGAGGCGATACATCATCCAGAATCTTCTATCAGCTTCGAAACTTGCTACGAAGTTGGAAATCAACGAACTTGAAAGCTGCAGCTGCCTGGCTGGAAGGTCATCAAAACGGCTGGTCAAAAATACGATCTGAGATAAACCTCAGCCGTGACTCATTTACCTACTCTACCAAAGAAACTAATGACAAGGCATTGCGTTTCCTTCGGTTGACCTTCTCATTGGCTGGTTTATTCCTCGGTAGATAACTTTATTTTAATTGCAACTCTGACTTTGGGGTCTGTTTACAAAGATTCGATACTCAGATTACGGCTAGAAATAATCCAAGTCAGCGAGGATCAGAGTGAGGATCAGTTTGAGGGTAGTGATGATCCTGCTGCGCCTCGCACAGCCACAATAAGGCAGCAGGACCAACAGAACTTGGTTAGCCTGGGCTGGTGTATAAAGCACCTGGAACCCACTCTCTTCTAGAAGGGTTTTGGTGTTCTTTGAGCCAAAGCTAGTGACGCAGTTCCCGACATAAACACATTTCCACGCAACGTCAATTTACTTCCCCAGCACGATACTAGCACTTTTCATCATTCAGCATCACACTCAATCCATAAATTTATCTCAAAATGTCTTCCTCCAAAGCCACAGACATTCCCGAAAAGGTCCCAGACCTCCCCCCATCATTCCAAGAAACAATGGCCTCATCACCCTCCATCTTCAAAACCCAATTCGCCTGCATGACCTTCAACATGTTCGACCGCATCCGTCTCATCAACTTCACAGAATCAGAAGTATCAGGCATTAAGGAAGTCGTCGCACAGCGGTGGTCACCTGGTCTTTCACATGTGCAACCCTACGGGGAGTCGATGGAATTCAGGCTTCGCGGAAGACCTTGGTTGCATAGATCTGGTGGGAATGATGATTCGAGGAGGTTGATGCTGAGAATTCTGGAGAAGTTGTTTGATATGGGCTGGGTGTTGCAGGGAGCTATGGAGATTACGCTCAAGTCGGAGAGCAAAGGTAAGTTTTGTAACCCATATATGAACTTAGCTAACGTGATAGATTCCCTGATCTTTCGAAAACAAGATCCTATCCCACCGCCCTGCGACTGGATCTGCATATCCTTTGACAATAGCGATAAACTCAAGATCGTAGACTCACCGCCTAAAGACCTCACAGACGCAATCTTACAAACATTTGGTCATGATGTGAGACGTAAAGAAATCACACCTGACCGCGCCAAGATGCATCTGGCAAACATGCCATGGAATCCTTCAGGGACAGATACTGTGAAGACGAGGATTATACTGCTCAAGTTGATCGAGACATTGGAGAGATGTGGCTTCACGATTTATGCAACGATTGGGCCCAAAGGTGAGGATGAGGAGGGAGCACAGGATTTGTTGGTATGTCAGAGGGTAAAGGGTTGGATTCCTGGGGCGCCCATATGGCACCGGTAGATTTGTTTTTGTTCTATTTCATCTTCTTGACCAGACCGCCAGCAAAGAGGTCATCTGTTGGGACCCTTCGCTTCTTCTTGTCCAAAAACAACTCCCGTTTCCGTTTCTTGTTTGGCTCGGTGTCGGCTTCAACCTTTCGGCGGATACACACCAGGATCTCTTTGATAGTGATGGGTTTTCTATCTATACATAGGTTAATTAGCTATCAACTTCTTACTAGGATATAATACAGAGTGCATGAATGGTTTATAGTTGATACGCTATCTATTGCGTCTGTATGGACAAAACTGAAGAGAGAAAACTTACTAGCGGCAGTGACTTTGGGTCGGCCAGGGGGAGGGCTGGCAGGAAATGAGGATACTTCATCCTCGACTGGAGGTGGCGGGAGATTAGCAAGGGCCAAAGCCAACTCTGCTGCCGTGATAGGAAGGGGAATGAGAGACACGAGTTGGGGTTGACCATTAGGCCCAGTGATGGTGAGCGTCTGACCAGGAGGAGCAGCCATTTCGTCTTTGGAGTTTTTTTTGGAGAGATAGAAAGAGAGAGAGAGTTTTGACAGAGCAAAGGAAGAGGAAACGGTTGAGGATGGGAGCTGGTGATGATGTAACACGTGAGATTAGGTAATACTTAGCACGGTGAGGCTTTTGTGAGGCAAAACTTGATGGCAGTGACAAGCTCTGCTCAGATAGAACGTCTCTGATTCACTGGCTTCCAAGCGCCGCAGTATTTTCAGCTAGCATTGCTGGCCCAATTTCTTCGCAATCTCGAGTCCAGGTCTTTTTCAAAGCCAGCTTCAACATCAGCATCATCGTCTTTCGTCCTCTGCCGTCTCAGCTTCTCTGACTTAGTTGAATTTCTCCCTGTCAAAAAAAAAAAAAAAAGATGGATTCTTCTACAGACAGTCTGGCCATCGGCCAGCCGAAACTCGTAGCCACCGGTAAGTCTAGCGTGTTGAATGAGGGACTCAGAGCTAACATGTATATAGATGTACAAGCAATGTCGATCAGAGCAATCCTAACCAACATCCATCGCAAAGTCAGTCTGAATATGAGGAGAAAAAGAAGAAGAAGGAGGAGGATGTTGTCTGTAGCAGCCTCCCGGATTCTCTCGCTGCCTAGAAGACGCGAAGAGTCCCGCCAGAGGACTTGGAGGAGTGTCGCTGCATAGCAAGGCCAAAGCTGTTCGAAGCCATGTCTATGGCCGTACTAGCAAGCCACTGGAGGTATTATAATTCCTATATTCTTGTTAGCCCTGTACTAATTAGTTAATAGAACGCCATCGCCGAGGTAGAGAGAGGGGTGAACGAAGAAGGAGAAGAAGAAGAAAAAGACGGCACGGAGCCACCTACTAAGAGGCGTCCCGTGAGGAAGTAGATTGCTGGCACACTTGAGAATGGGCTAGCAAAAGTGTGCAAAACTTACGCCATACTCCAAACACCCTAAACTTTAGGATGATGTTTAGACCAGCTTATATGAGTTAAGACTAATTTATATGAGTTTAGACCAACTCATCTCAAATAGAAGACATCAGGCTCAGGTTTCGCAGCAAAGAACGCCGAGTAGTTAATCTTGCCAACTCCAACCCTCTCAGATAATCCTTCCCTCGCCTCTCTAAGCAACAGCACGTTACAAACATCCAACACACTGGTAGTTCCAAACCGGCCCATATCCCATCGCGGATCTCCAGTTTCATTAATCTTCTCACTACTTGGCTTCACGCTTTCATCAGGTGCTTCAGGCAAGCGCCTACGCTGCAGCCACTCTTCTTGAAGAATTTCATACTGCATTCTCATCGGATCACCATCCCAGTACATTTCCCAACCAATGGGTGGAGGTGCAACGTATGAAAGACTGTCGCGAGATATGGCCACTAGGAAGTACTTCACTGGAGAATTCTTGATCTCTTCGGTTGTCGACGGAATGTTGAGATTCTCAAGCGAGACGTTGAGAGTCAGACTTCCAGCGCGATAGCCTTGATGGTAAAGGATACGCTGCCACGGTCGACGGTTGTTGGCTGATCGATCTTCATCGTCGACTCCTATCTGGATGAAGTTGTCCTGTATAGGCGATGCCAAATACGACTCAGACGGCTTCTCACACAGTCGAGCTGGTGCTGCCTTGGCACGAAAGTACAGAGTATCTTCGAAGGGTAACTCCACGATAGGCTCATTGGGAAGATTAATCGGAAACTCGAATTTCATCCCCGGGTAGGCCTCGTGCACAAAGAGATGCTGATTCCGGTCTTCATTGTGCTCAACCGCCCATCCATGTTCGTAGCAGTCAACATGTAACAACGACCAAAGATCAGTCTTGTTCAACAAAAGACGGGAACTCTCAGCTTGCCGTCTCCTCTCGTCGATTTCTTCCTGCGTTCTCTCTACTTGCACAAACGTCTCCATGAATTCGTCAACTGTAGCTGACTTCAGCCACATTATCATGCTAACTGGCGCATAACAAACAGCGTTATGGAAACCTCTACCACGATATGCAACGTGCCCCCGCCAAGCTGCCCAAGACCAACTTGGAAACAAAATCTTTCCATCTGGTGATCGTCGTCTAGAAAGAGGTTCTTTTGGATACCATAGGAGAGATCTTGTGAGAGCAAATTCCGGCATGGCATGCCAGAACTTGGTATTTGTGCCGCGACGAATAAGGTCTGCAATACCGATAAAGGCATTCACGGCGTCCGACTGCCACGTCATGTTTCTCTTTGTATAAGCATCAACAGCGTGGGCGTACGCTTCCCAGAGTGTATGCCCCTTGATGAGAGGTGCATCGATTGTATCTGAGCTCGGGATGGCTTTGTATTTGTATAATGGGGCACCGTCTTCTGAAGCTTCGCCAGTATTTGGGTCTTCGCCGACAAAAATCGTCATGTCATCTTCTGTTGCGAAGGCTTTGTTGATGTATGCAGCCTGAGTTGGATCCGACCATATACGAACCCACAAGTTGTGGATTCGAGATGTTAGCTGGAGATGATCATTGAAAGGCGTCATGGTGTATGAAATGGGGTCAGAGACAGGAACAGTATCCTCGAAGCAGGCTCCGTGCGGACAGACAAAGCACATCTGCGACTCGGTGAAGTAGACTGATCGTCTTGAGAGGACTCGTTCTTGAAAAGTCCATGCTCTGGTATTCCACAGTCGATCTTCAATATCGAAATACTTATGTCTAGCATCTTGAAGTGCGATGGCAAGAGTGATTCCTTGGAGTCTTTCTATGCTCTGCTCCTGTGATCGAGGGATACCAACGCCTGGGAGTCCATCGGTGGGGTTGGCGTTGGAAGAAGCCATGATTGATAGCACTGCATTAGCGTAGATAGTTCCCATGTTAGAGATGATCCTAGCTTTGTCGTCCTTGTCATCTTGCGTGATGCACAGAGCGTCAATCCAGATATAACGCACACCAAGCTCTCTCGTAACTTTGATAGCATCAAGAATAGTTTGCGGAAGTTCGACGTTGCCCAGACCTCCGGGTTTACTGAGCTGGTCTCTGGTTTTGGTAGTGTACTGTGTTTGGCTGCCGGTTCCCCAGACATAAGAAAGACAGATATAATCGAACGGTGCGTCGACCTCCTTCACGCAATGTTCAACCGTGTCAATGACTCGTAGTGTGCCCATGAGAGGCTTGAGATATTCAGTAGAGACAGTATCTGTTGATTTATGACTCTTGGTGCACGTCTGAAACCATTCTCCAAGGCGAGATATATCAGCAGAGTCCTTTTGAACCACAAGACCCTGAAGAGGCTTCGGTTGGTCCTCGACTGGTTCAACTGGATGTATCACCAGTCTTGAAACCTTTGAGCCATCAAGATCTGAGAATTCGACTTCCAGCCTCAGAGGAAACCCCAGTCCATCATCCAAAGTGCTGATGCTCAATTGCATCCCCGGCCAATCATCAGGATGAACATCCGCGAGTGTCCCACTCTGAATAACTCTCTTTCGGATCAGTCTACAGAAAGAACAATGACTGTTCTCATCCATGACCTTGGGGATGCCGTAAACTGAGATGCGGGACTGTCCTGGTAGTTGATTGCCTGGTAAGCCTCGTTGTGATAGAAGGACTTTGAAATCAATGTGTCGACACATATCGCACAGATATTCAGGATCCGTCTCTTCAAGAACAGGCGGATCAGCGATGAACCACTCCTCATCACGCCCATCGGAGTCCTGAAATAGCCCCCATCTGCGTATAAACTGATGATGCTTATACTCATCAAACTTGGCCGTTTCCGCATCTTTCACTTTCTCATCTGAATGTTCTCCAGATTCTTCTTCAGCGGAAGAGATATGAATGCTGATTCGACTGAGCTCCTCGTCCGTCATACCATCAACATCCGGCTTCTTTTCCTGTATAGCCTTATCAACATTCTCCAGACTTTGTCTTCCCCTTTTTTCGCCAAGTTTCTCCCAGTCGCTGATCATAGCAGTGGTCTCTCGTGATTGTTCCAAGGTCTTTCCATCTTTTCCTTCCAGGGCCTTTCTGAGGACTGTTCTTGTTGTATGGTCGCGAATGTTTTTGGAAACGACTGATTTTAGATTCGGTGCCATTAGGAATGACTTTTGAAGCGTGTATATTTGGACGATGGACGATGAAGTGAGATAGGAAATGAAGCTTAAAGAGAACTAGGGGCTTTATCTAGTCTTATATCTGCCGAGTTCCGTAGGGCTTCTTGCTGCGGAGCGTGATCCTTGCATTTCGGGCGGGTCATCTTACTGCGCCACGGACACGGACACGGACTTCGGAATACTGAGGCTTTATGTCATTCAAGACTGCGCAGAAGTAAAAATGGAATTGCCCAGCGCCAAAGGACAGTATTTTCGAGGTTTATTATTCATGGACCTATGTACTATAATATCGGACTTGATCAATTCATAAAGCTTAAGGGATTAAGATAAAGCAGCAGTAAACCACAGGGATCTACAAGTTCGCAAGAGTTTGTGAACTTTTGGAGGCTCGGCCAGACTAGAATCAACAACCAAGTTTGAACTTCCTATATCTCATTAGCTTGTTCTCTTACACCCAGGTTCAAGAACGGTCTCTTACTACCACCATGCCCTTGCGAATCTTCACATAGACCGTTTCTGCCGATAATTCATCAGTAGAGCTTAACGTGTAGATTTTGTATTTATAAAACATTTAGAGCCAGCGTTTGATCTCTAACCCTCATAATTTAAAGTTAAATGCCGTGCTAAGTTATACATATCATGTCGTAAATCATGTTCACTTCCGATATAAAGTCACCGGCGTGATTATACCCGATGAAGCAGTTGGCTGCTAATAAACTGTGCTAGCCCTGCTATACTTTCCAACAATATACACTCCTCTTAGCGATATTATATATAACGCCAGGCCAATACTCTCAAGCACTATAACAACTAGACCGGCAATAAATGTGTAGGACTATAAGTTATTAGTAACTATAAATACACAAAAGTCAGAGGATTGTCTTACTAGTTCTGTGCAGAGAGTTGCCCCAGTATAGCTCTGCCAGGTGTTCTGGCATGACCAAGACCACAGGTCCCAGTCACCCTGAAGCACTTCTTTGTCGATGATCAAGTAAACAGTTGCGGCAATCCATGCTGCAATCACAGTACCAGAGCTGGCCAGCACGGCGACGGTATGTACCCAGCCGTCGCGCAATGATTGGGGCTATCCTGATGTTAGAATCGACTTTGAGAAGTCTTTTTCGTGAACTTACAAGACTGAGATGGGTTGCTATAGCTATGATCTGGACAAAGGATGAAAATACAGCAATTGCTAGCATTAACCAAGTCGAGAACATGTTAACCGAAGCCCATTGAGCTCCCCAGCCATCCTCGTTTCTATCCACAGAGTTGGATGTTTTTTCCCAAGTATTAACTCCATGAATAAGTACGCTCAAAATACTGAGATCGAGTAGAAGGATCAAGATGCGCAGGCAGAGTCTGACGGTATCAAAAGCACCCCTACGCTTATTCCGCGCATGGCGCCTCCTGAGGAGAACATGTTGATCGGAGGCCGTATGGAATGTCTTCACAGGGTAGTCATTGTCGACTTCGTCATGAGGGTCGAACCGGTTCGAGTATGACTCGAAGGCAGATGATGTACTAAGGTCCATGATGGTTTAGTATTGGGTATTGATGTGACTTGCTTGGCTCGTGCTCTTCAAGTGAATTATGTGCGCGGGCCATCTTCTTATGCTACAAAGTGTATTCGACGTCAATGAGAGCTTGACGAATTTTCGCGTGGTAGTATCCCGATCATGTCAGCCGCAATTCGGCAACACCGTACCTGAGCCCTTGGTCCCTTGGATGGCCAATTATCAACATATATGCAATGTAAGTAAGCTGACTATCACCCGTCATGCTAAAGCTTGATCTTCTAACTACAATATGCTCACCGCATGTCGGCCAATCTAGACCATTTGCGGTAGTCGAAGATGCGGAGCTGGTACAGTAGCTATACCTGCGCGAGATAGCTCCCATCAGCCCTGTAAAGAAAATTCGCTTATTACAGATTCTAGATAACTTGTCAGCCTGGGAGAGCAGCTTGATTGGGTAATTCGTTCTTGAAGTGGGCGTGGCTGTGCTCAGCCCTGCTCCGCTCACATCTGACGAGACTGGGATTAATCCGCTTGATTGCGGAGGGTCAACGTTGGCAGCGCAAAAACAATCGTTAGAATTGTGGCCGGCGCAAATCACTCAAGCGACAGTTTGGCAAACAAACCCCAAGAGTCGGAGTTGCAATTGGCTTTTTGTCATTCTCTCTCATCAAAGTCTTACAAGTCTAGTATACCACGCTCCCCTGCTCTCCCTGAAACTCCAATGCCTTCTACCACCGCCAACCATGAGCCAAATTCTACAAGCAAAAAAACTGCCGTGTTCTGTCATGCCGCCGCGCCGTTTTTTGTTTCGCCCGAATGATGATGTTACTAGTATACAAGAATGTCTTTTTCGTGAGTGGCTATTATTATCGCTTGCGTGTGTCCTTGCCCTTCTTCTTGCCCTTCTTTTTGTCCTTGGGGAGTTCGAGTTTCGTGTCTTTGAGTTGCTCGGCCATTGTGCTGAGCATGTAGTCGTCAATGGTGTGCATTTTGTGGCCCCATGCGTTATACTCCGGTTCTTCTTCCACTTGAGGTGTGTCGAGGTCATCGAGTCCGCCGTCGAGAACAGACTTGCCGGCGGGAGTGCCTTGTCGCGCTGTTGATGTGCCGGAAGCATTGTTGCTGGGCTTCTCGGTAAAGTCGGCATCGTCTGCTTGGATTTCCTTCTCTGCGACACGCGCAGCTGCAACATCCTCTCTGTCTTCCGCTTGTTCAAGCGCACGACCGACCCGTCGTTGATCGTTATTGGTGTCAGGGCCGCCGAGGACTCTATCCAAGGCAGCGTCTGCAGCATCCAATCCTTCGCTCTTCGTGTCAAGTTTGTCGCTGAGGACGTCCCGCACAGAGAGTTTGTTGAAGTAGTCAGTCGTGAACTCTCCTTCTTGGATGACCACATCATCTAGCATCTGCTTCTGTGAAGCTTTGCGAAGAATGTTGGCTTCAATAGTGTGTTCACTGACTAGACGGTAGATGTGTACATCGCGAGTTTGTCCAATACGATGGCATCGATCTTGACATTGCTTGTCCATGGCTGGGTTCCAGTCTTGGTCGTAAAAGATGACAGTATCTGCACCTGTAAGATTGATGCCGAGACCGCCCGATCGAGTAGACAGGATGAAGCACAGAATTCGCGGGTCGTTGTTGAATCGATCGGTGAGGATTTGTCGCTGTTCCACCTTGGTAGCACCATCCAGACGGAGATACTTGTGGCCGTGTATGTTCAAAAATTGCTCCAGAATGTCCAAGACCTTGGTCATCTGTGTAAAGATAAGGGCGCGATGACCGCCAGTCTGAAGCTTTCGCAGCAGCTTGTCCAAAACTTGGAGCTTTCCGCAGTCGTATTGTAACAGACGCTTATCGGGGAATTGAATGCTGAGTCGCATACGCCCTTCATGCCAAGGATCGGGTGGTGCTTCTTTCGGTAGGAATGGTGCCCATCGGACGGGTTTCGAGAGTTTGAGGTCTTCGTCTGTAAATGCTTCAATTCCTTTGCGACCGAGGACAAATTGATCCATGTCTCTGGTCACAACGGCCGGCGTAACACATGAGAACTTCTCAATGGTCGTCTTGAAGCTGTCGGCACGTTGATTGACAGTCGGTATCATTGACTGAATGAGCCTCGATTCCTCTTCGAACCAAGACATGACCATACGAGGAACTTTAGGACGGGGCTTGTATGGCCTCTTGTCGGTACCAATAGTTAACAACTCTACCAAGTTCTTGCCATAAATGGGCTTCTTCTGGCGGCGTAGGGCATTAAGATATACGCAATGTTGCAGCTCTTCAAAACGTCCCCATCTTGCGCCACTTTCCAAGTATGCGATATTCGATGCGACTGTAGAAGGATCTAGGTGGTCGTTTGCTTGGTGTGCTCGGGTTCGTTGAGCCTCTTTAAGGTCCATTAATATTCGATGGGAGCTGAGTTGTGAGATTCGTTCGGCCTGTGTGGTGGAGAGGGATTCGGACTGGGTAGGAATAAGGTTGAGAAAGCCGAGGCTGACATCTTTCATGGGCTTGGGATCAAGGAGTAGCTTCTGGACCCTTTGCTCGATAAAGTCATAGTCTGAGACGACAGACTTGCTCATTCGGAAGGATGTCATAATTGGTCGGTCAACGAAGAGATCTGGGTGATTGCAGACCTTTCGCAGCTGCATGAGACAGTTGATGATGGACAGATAATTGCCAGAGTTGAGTGTCTCTTTGGTGTCGTTCCGTGAGAGGAACCCATCGTAGAGCTCACGTTGTCGCTTGGAGAGTCGGCAAAACTCAACGTGCTCATACTTGGCAGGCATTTGCTTTTCAACGTCGGCTTTTAATCGTCGCAGTAGATAGGGTCGCAGAACTTTGTGCAGCTTCGAGATGATAGCTCGTGCCTCATCGTCCATCTGTTCTCTTCCACTCTCGAGAATTTGTGACTCAGGCTTTGCGAACCAATCGTGAAACTCTTGTAGGTCGGCAAAACCACCAACACCATTCTCAGCCGGCATGAGGAAGAAGAGGAGCGACCAAAGTTCTGTGAGGTTATTCTGGAGGGGTGTGCCTGTAAGTAGCAGCCTGGCTTGAGTATTGAAGCCAAGTAGCGTCTGCCATCTTTGAGATTTGAAGTTCTTGATGTTGTGTGCTTCGTCAAGGATCATGTAGTGCCAGCGACGTCGCTTGAACACTTGCTGATCTTGAAGGACGAGTTGATATGAGGTAATACAAACATTCCACACATCATCATTGTTCCAGCCTTGTCGCTTGCGTTTTCGTTCCTCTTGAGATCCGTAGTATGCCAAAATTTTAAAGCCAGGGCACCATTTCTTGAACTCCATTTCCCAATTGAGCATGACACTGGTGGGGACTACAACAAGATGCGGTCCCCATACCTCGTGTTCACATGCTAGATGTGCAAGAAGTGCGATGGTCTGAATAGTCTTGCCAAGACCCATTTCATCGGCAAGAATACCGTTGGTGCTGTTGGCGTAAAGACCTGCCAGCCAGTCAAGTCCATCGCGCTGATACTCTCGTAGTGTGCCTCTAAGAAGGAATGGTACATCAATCTTGTGGTTTGATGATTGCTGTGGTGAAGCAGATCGACTTGGTCCAGTTTTGTCTACCGCCATCATCTCCCCGGAAGAAGCCGTGTCCAGCTCAGATGGCTTGGTTTCTGATGTAGGAGGGGGAGACATACTATGAGCACGACTGGGAGGATTAGTAGGTTGTTCTGATACTGATCTGTGGTTTTCCGAGGGCAGAGCTGGTTGTGGTTCTTGTTCCTCGGGTTCTGTCATGACAACCTCAGTGTCTTGTGGCGTGGAGCCCTCCGCCGGGGCCTCGGTGACGGTATTACCATCGGCCGGGACATCCTCAGTCGCCGCGTCGGGGGCATTAGTCTTTGGGGTCGGTGTTGAGGTCTTCTTTGCAATATCGGTGCCTTCAGTTTCTGCCACTTCGGGCTTCTCAACAGAAGAACCCTCATCTTGAACCTCACCATTGACCTTTGGCGTTGACTCTTCTGCTTCAGCCATCTCGGTATCCCCATTCTCGGTTGGCCCCTCTGTCGCAGCTTCATCGTTCATCTTCTTCAGCTCCGACTTGCCGAAAAGAAGTCCCAGCAAACCACCTCCAGCATCTTCATCAGACTCTTCTTCCGATTCATCATCTCGCTCCTCATCACTATCCATATCGGTAGACCCCATATCATCATCCATATCAACAGACTCATCACTCGTGTCAGCATTTTCTGTCGCGGTTGCTTGGGCAGTATCGACTGCATCAGTGTCATCCCGGCTTTGTTCGGTGATCGGTGTCTCCGTGTCCGGCTTTTCGAGTTCTGGTATATGGGCATACTTTGCTCGCAGCTGTTCTTGTGTCAAGTTCTCATCACCAACATCCTTCAAATCCTCCTCTTCGTCCCCCTCTTCCTCATCTGATGACATTATATCGCTGTCGGGGTCCTCTTCGTTATCTCCATCTTCTCCCGATGCCAAGTCAAGGTCATCGTCGTCGTCCATGCTCATGTCGTCGCTAAGATCATCGAATCCATCCTCTTCCTCTTCCGAAAGTTGTTCAGAATCCAATCCTGCTCTCCGGGCTTGCAATTTCTGTTCAGAGAGGTTGACAGCTTCATTCAACGCTGCCTTGACTCTCTTCTGCTCTTCTTGTTCCCATTCGGCCAACCTCCGACGATTGACTTCAATACGAACATTCTCCCATGTACCAAAAAGTGCCTTCACCACAACACGATATCGACCTATCCATATCGCCCTTTGTTCCGCTTCGATCTCTTCTTCTGACTTTGGTTGGCGCCGTAGCCACTCGTCTCGACAGGCCTCAGCCACTTTTTTCGCGGTCAATCGATGCCGTTGTTGTTCAGCCAGCATCAGTTTTCGAAAGTTCATCATAGCCTTCACCATGTGGTCTTGTCGGGCCCATTGCCTGGGCGGCTCTTCCTCTGCTTCCGGGAGGAATACTGAGCAGCGCCCCTGGGAGAGTAGCCCACCAGGTTCAACTTCTTGTTCAATTCGAAGAATGGTGCGCGCATCCTTGGCGGCCATTTCATCAGTATAAGGAGGGCCATCTTCAGATGCAAGGAGTCCACCGTCCTCAACAGGGATGTCACCAGCTCGAGCCCAAAAGTCTTCAAAGTTCGTACTAATCTTCGGTTTCTTTCGGACTTGATCAGGATGCACTAGAGGAATATCGCCAGATCGTCCGACTCGTAACTTAATGCGGGGCGATCGATTGGTAACATTTTTCGGTTCTTGAATGTCGTCTTTAGCATCGCTAAATCGTGCGGATCTTCTTGATCTGGTCGAGGCTTTTGGAGAAGGGCTTCGACGTCGGGTGGAACGGGAGGGTCGGGTTTCTGTAGGCTTTTTTGAAGATTTTGGAGTCGACACGGGTGTTTGCTTCGAGGGAGCTTTGGTTGCGGGGCTAGCTTTTTGTGAGCCGTTGGGCATCTTTCTCGAGTTGCCATTAGTCAACTGAATTTCTGCCTTTGGTTTGGAAGCATTTGAATTTGCGCCAGATCGTCTCGTGCTTCGAGTTTTTGTATTTGTTTCGATTGGGAGTGTATTGATGCGGCCCGATTTTCGACGTCCATTTTCCGTGAATGACGTTGGGCCGTCAGCAGATATCTTCTTCCACGGTGGCGACTCGGGCTTGATCTTTTTTGGCGTACGTGGAGGTGTCGATTCTCGTGTGCGTCGTCTTTTTGCAGGTCGTTCATCGTCATGGATATGACCGTTTGGCTGTGATTCTGGTGCATCGCCGTTCGTCTCATGGTGACCATTAGTCATCCCGTTCAACGCGTCATCACCATTGGCATGCGCCTCGGGCGCGTTCTCGTCCTTGATGGCATCAGGGTCCGACTTGGGCTGCACGTTGGCGGGCGACGCGGTCTCGGGCATAGTCGCAACGTGGAGACAGTGGACGCAGGGGGCGTTTTCTCTGCGAAGCTATCATTTGCGGGGTCGAAATTAATGTCTACAGAATAGTAGCGCTTCAGCGGATATTCATACAAATTTTGCACATGTTCAGATGCCTTGCGGGCGAACTGTGTGGAATTTAGTGGTAAAATCCAATGTCGTCAGCAAAACTTTTGAGCTGGGGAAGAATCGAAGATGCACGCCCCTGGACCTCCAAATGAGCTAACCGAAAATGGCCCGAACGCGCCTATTGATGCCTGAGGCCTAATTTTTGGTTGAGAATCATCACAGCCTCCATTGGCTAAAGCTTCAACGAGCATCACATCACGTCACAGAGCAATTGGTCGCCGCGACACTGTCACCCGGCCGAGGTATGTTGTCGGGAGGATCCGTTACATGCTCAATTGATCGCTAACTTTTCAGATGCTCCCTCAACGAATTGTGCGGGCCTCGGCCCTGCGCAGCACCATGACGGCTGCTCGACGACTTCCCACGATCCAACGCCGAACCTTCCTCCCCGATCAGTACACGGACAAGAAGGTCATTGACCAGAAGTACCCCGACCCTCCCAGCTTGAGCGAGGCCGAGGACCCCGGAATGGTCAGTGATGAGGGATATGAGGAGGAGCGAAGCTGATAATCTTGCAGAACGGCGGCTACATCAACCCTCCCCGAATCAAGCGACAGTTCCGTGACCCTCATGCGGGATGGTGGGATCCTCAGGAGCGACGAAACTTTGGTGAACCCATTCACGAGGATAACGATGTTCTTGGAATCTTTTCTCCCTGGGAGTACACCTGGACTACCACTGGTCCTGGTGCTGTCATGATCGGAACTTTTATCGCCGTTTTCCTGAGCGTTACCGGAGTTGTCTACCTCAACTATCCCGATCGACCTGCTTATCCCCGAGAGTTTGAGGGTGGTCTGGAACGAGAGCTTGGTGGCCCTGGAGCTACAAGGGTGAGTGGTCAGGGATATTTGATGTTCGTATGCTAACAGTTATAGGCTCGCATGGAGGGTGATGAGGAACCTTGAGAAAATACTCATTTGTACATAAGAAAGAATGGATCAATGGATTAAGTTCAATGGATGTTAGAACTGTGTACCAGCAATTGATTGAGACGAACTGACATGACATGGCTAACAAATGGCTTGACTGTGTGAGTTGTTTGTGGCACGTACTTAGTATAACCAGAGGCCAATGAACGATTGCAGTCAATTCCTAATTTCTGTTTGTCCAGAGAGTGTCCAAACGTGCAGCTTGCACTGAGTCAAACTACACCAGTGTCTTGTCCTTACGGTGCCTTTGCTCCTAAAGCCTGCCACGGTCCCTGGAATCAGCCCTATGGACCACGTTTAGTCCCTAAAATTGGCCAAACAGGCTCCTCGTCACCTTCCTACAAACATCCATAGCATAACATCTCAGGCAAGAGCAAAGACAAGCCCGTCATGTCGTCAATAACATCTCCTCCAACTCTCATCCATCACTTCTACTCCCCCATATCATCCATCCCATCAAGATGCGGTACGAGGATTGGGATGTCCTTCTTTTCGAGGAGGGCTCTAGTATTCCCTCTCGGGAATTTAAAGTGGCATGTCATGTCGTTCAACATGCGGGTAAGTCGATGTTTGGAGTGTACCAAAGGCCAAGCTAATCATCACAGAGTCCATGGGTTCTGCTCTTCCAACCCTCACTTGTTTTGTCCCTGGCCTCAACGCAGGAGTTCCCTTTCGTCTGTCTATCCACTCTTGGAAAGCATTAAAGGATTTAAATGGTGATCATATCCTCAATATTAGCAATTCGGTCCTTGAAACCAGGCTCTTCATCGATGGATCTCTTGTTGCGTATGTTTCCCATTTGGCTGCTGGCAGGGCATGATGCTAATATTGGCAGATCTACATCCGCCACTGGCAACATTCGCTTCCCGTTGATCATAGATAGACAAGGTCACGAGAGCCTCAAGTTCCCCATCTTCCAACAGCAACTGCTCTATCAACGTCACTGGAGCCCAGCCGACAACCTCGGCCGTATCAAACTCCTCGTCAACCAAAGCTTCTCCAGTGCTTCGCCGAGCGTTCTGTTCACGGGCACTGTCAACAAGACAGTTGTGTTTTCTTTTCAGCATGCACCACAGCACATTTTAGAAAGCCTTCAGATAGCCTGGCCCAATCCAGCCATGTGGACTCGTCAACGCCAACCTTCTGTACCAGCTTCTACAGATACTTCCCATGTCACCTCACGTCCACCACTTTTTGCGCGTCGTGGACAACCGGGCCCGGAACATATTAATGATGCCGCTCTTCAAACTCTGCCATTTTCTGGTAACCCTACTTTTGGATGCCCAAATACTCCAGTGAACGGGTCAATGTCACCACGGAGCTACGTTCTCGTCCCGCCGGGAAGAGAAGGATCACCATATCCGTTGGCTTCCGAGGTGCAGCCTCATAGAAACCACGGACTAGCATGGCCGATTTCTCCAGTTTTCACCGACGCCACGTTTAGGGTGGACCAGACCCAGAATGCATCGCAACAGTACCCCCAGCCGAACAGCGCTCCGATGTCATTTGTACAACCTCAGCTACATAGTCCTGCGATTCAAGGGTCGACCGAATTCGGCCGAGGAACCCCAAGAAATCCTGCCAGGCTTATCTTTGCGCCGAAACGCAACAGTCCACAGGAGTCTTTCAACTTGGATGTTGTTGAGAGGGCGACAAAGAGAGCTCGAGCCAACACTCCAGAGTCTGCAAAGACACTTAACCACGAACAGCAAAATATCAGCCCTCACTTTGACAGCCCTTACGAGTTCATAAACGTAGATGAGGATATCATTTGATCTTACAGGCGGCGGTCTCCTATAGTCGATTACGGAACGCATCACATGGCATAGTAGGGGGGTCTGTTATCTCACTGTTTCCGACATTGTTTTCTTGTCCTACACGTAACATCAACCCATGTTTTATCACATATCAACTTTGTTGTCTAGCTGGTTAGATGCACAAGCTTAGTTCGACCTTGACAGGCAGTCGTTAATACAACACGCGATGATTCATCAGTTTCGCGAAGGTTCCGGGCTTCCGTCTTAATGCCTTGCATGTAAATGACTTTACAGAAATATGAATGGCAGGCTACTAGCAGCTTATAACACCTTGTACGACAGTTGTAACACCAGTCTCGTCATGTTGACTCACTCAACGTGCAAGATTCGAGGTCGGTCATTCGACCTCCGCCCTCCGATCCAAAGTTCATTCATTACAAAGCTGGGTAAATTCGGGCTCGGGGTTTATTCTAAGTCCGCATGCTGCGAAACATCAGAAGTAGGGACCGTTCTGACTATCTTGTTCTCTTCCAAATGATCGAATTGGTTTGGTTAGGTCGCACAACTTCTCATCCTCAAGCCTCTTCTTATATCGTGTAGCCCATTTGCACCCAACATACAACGAGATTACTGCCGACCTGATACGATTCGTGGCTTTCATGTTGATCTATGCGAGTTTGTCAAAGGATCAATTGTTCACATAAGCATCCGCCTAGGCCATCACGCGATTGAGATGAGATTGGCCACAACCATTGATCCAAGATATACGGGCTTACCCACGGCTGAAGCTGAACGGAGACTCCGATAGTTATCCAAGGCTTATAGACAATCCGAGCATCCTCAAGCCTCACGGCTTCCGGCTTCCGCTAGGCCGCAATATCTGGCCTGGAGGAGTAAATGCGCTACCTGATCTTATCATTCCACGCTTTCTCTTGGTCAAGGCTGCCGAAGTCATGGCAGGCCCCCATATGCATGAGCGGAATGCCACACCTTTGTGCCAGGCCACAACTGCAGGTGAAGATCTTTTGTCAAGTCCCGTTGCTGTAGTTTTCTCTGGCCCCCGAGGTGAGACGAAAAGTTCATCGACTCAGCATGAACTTCCTGAAAGGATTCCGTCGTGTTACCTTGCTCTGCAGGCTTCTCGTGGGTGGTTGATGAAGCTAAAAGGACGTGTCTTCCGCATGCTTGGCTGTTGTTGTTCTGTTCACTTTCAACGGCACTCGTTGACTCTTTAAGATGGCTTCTATTATGTCCGCCCCAGACTACTCTATGGCTGCGACGAGTCGTTCGCACCTGAGTGTACGTCTGCCAAAAGAAACTCTTTACTCATCTTTGAGGGAATCTTCTCGCTACTTTAATTTTGACTCGGAGACAGCCAAGCTTGCTCGGGATGCTGATGAGTGGCTTGCAACCCATCCCAACGGTTCGGGATCTAAGGAAAAAGATGTCAACGGTATAAGTCGACCTTCGTCAATTGCCCCAAGCAACTTTAGTGTTCGATCTTTACCAGCAGACTACAGTATGCCAGAGTATCATGGCAGAGACTTTCCTCATCCTGTCATGGGCTCAGTGCGTCACAACGAGATTAGACCTCGATCCGCTGCTCCAACAGAGAGTACCGAGAAGCTTCGTTCATCGCCTCCCGTAGATGGTGCTGAGCCCACAGGGCCTGACCAAGAGTATCCCACTGGGGTGAAGCTCGCCTTGATCACTCTCGCTCTCTGTCTCGCCGTCTTTGTCATGGCCCTAGGTAAGTTCATCATCCCATCAGTGACCTCGCTAACACATCAGACAACTCCATCATCGCAACCGCAATTCCCAGAATCACCGATGCTTTCGAGAGTCTCAACGACGTGGGGTGGTACGGCTCAGCATACATGCTCACAACGGCCGCACTGCAGCTGTTCTTCGGTAAGCTGTATACCTACGGCAGCATCAAGTGGACCTTTCTGTCAGCCATTGCTATCTTTGAGGTCGGTAGCCTCATCTGCGGTGTCGCCCCCGACAGTGTCACCCTCATCGTGGGACGAGCTATCGCCGGCGTCGGTGGCGCTGGCATATTTGCTGGTGCACTCACCATCCTTGCCTTTTCGGTGCCCCTTCATAAGAGACCTATCTATACTGGTCTTGTCAGTGGTATGTGGGGTATTTCCTCCGTTGCTGGGCCTCTGCTTGGTGGTCTCTTCACAGACAAGGTTTCATGGCGTTGGTGTTTCTACATCAATCTTCCCATCGGCGCCATCACCGTCGTTGTCATTCTCTTTTTCTTCCCCGAGCCCGAGCGTGATATCGAGCCTGCGACATGGCGAGTGCGCTTCTGGCAGCTTGATCCTATCGGGACTGGCATCTTTATGCCCGCCATCGTGTGTCTCTTGCTTGCTCTACAATGGGGTGGTGTCGACTACGACTGGGATGACTCCGTCATCACATCCCTCTTCATGTTGGCTGCCTTTCTTCTCATCGTGTTTGTCTATGTGCAATACAAGATGGACGAGAACGCCACGGTGCCTCCTCGTATCTTCAAAAAGCGCACCGTCTGGGCTGGCGCCTTTTTCTCATTCAATACGGGCGCGTGTTTCCTCACAGCCATGTACTTCCTGCCAATATGGTTCCAGGCTGTACAGGGACAAAGCCCTATCATGTCGGGCGTGAGAAACCTCCCGATGCTTCTCGGCATCGTTCTCTGTGCCATGGCCGCCGGTGCTGCCGTCACTGCCTGGGGCTACTACACGCCCTTCATGATCGCCGGCTCAGTCCTCATGGCCATCGGCTTCGGCATCATCACCACATTTGAAGTCGAAACTTCAACAGCCAAATGGATAGGCTACCAGCTCATCGCCGGCATTGGCGTAGGCGTTGGACTCCAGCAATCCCTTATCGCCGTCCAAGTCGTCTGCGAAATGGTCGATGTCCCCACAGCCACAGCCCTCATCGTCTTTGCTCAAACCCTCGGCGGTGCGCTCTGTGTTACAGCTGGTAACACCGTCTTCACCAATACGCTCATCAACAAGATCAATGAGCATGTGCCCGGTCTTGACCCATACGTTGTCATTGCGACTGGTGCGACCAACATTCGCAGTGTGATTAGAGAGGAGTGGCTTGATGGAGTGATTCTCGCGTACAACGACGCGCTGACGACGAGTTTCTATGTTGGTGCTGGAACCGCGTCGGCGACGATCATTGGTGCGTTGTTGGTGGAGTGGAGGAGCGTCAAGGGTCATGAAATTGAGATGGGAGCGGCTTAGGTAATGCCTCTGGAGTGTCTTTGTCTGATGGTGATGCTTGATGTTGGTGAGGTGACGGGTAGAATAAAATGAGGTTGGTAGGGTAGATGATAGCAGAGCGTTCTTACGAATGATGACGATTTGTTTAGTCTTGAACTGAGTTTGACTGTTGTTTACTGTTGCGTCTTGTCTGCCAAGATGTGCACTTAAACATTAAATTACCCTGCACCTATAAATGTTTCCGGTCTTTATTCTTAGGATTTGTATAATCTCACAGGTCTTCTACTGTATTGTCCTTTATCCGAAATCGTATACTTGTAGTTCAAGTCATTGTTCCTGGTCTGTGTTGGAGTGGTCACGGTCACGGTCACTCTCAATCTCAATTGATGTACATTGATATCCATTCACTCTGAGATTGGTTTGTAGTGCATTCACAAGTGAGAGCACATAAATCCAGAAGCATCCATAGACAGATTCACAAATAAAGAAGAAGAAGAACCGCAAGTAAAGGGCTCTTAGTTCCTAGCAGTAAGCTTTATCTCATTTCATCATCATCAATTCAGGAATGTCGTTGCGATTAAGCTGTTTCCTTCCATCTTCAAAATGTAAGCTTAAGTGAGTGGATCCAATGAAATCTCGAGATAAATGCGGGGAGCCGCCATTCCCGCGGGATATCATGTGACGCGCCACAAGCTAGCCAACGCAAATGTGGGGCGATATCGAAGCTCAGATCCTCACCAAAACAACACGAAAATGCCTCACCAGAAGAACAAACATCAAAAAGAAATATTCAGGGCTCCACCGGGGATTGAACCCGGGACCTCACACACCCAAAGCGTGAATCATACCACTAGACCATGAAGCCGAATATTAGTTATTATCAGGAGAGTCGCAAAAGAATAATATGATCATGGTGTTGTAGCGAGGGAGTCTCCAGCCCCCGCCACCGTCTGACTGTCCACTCTCAAAAGCCTGTTAACAGTTCCCACCCTCCCAGTACACGTTCTCATGCTCGTCGAGGTCACTCTTCCCTGTCTGTAATAGGACAACCTCATCATGGTATCTCAACCTCACGAAACTTGAAAGCGAGCAGCACATCATAGCAAATTGGAACAAACACACTTCTCACGTGACCAGTCCATTCTGTCCTCTCGTAAGCATACATGTTGCTCTTCTGGCATACACTTTTTGCTGTGCTGTGCGTCAGATGAGGCTTTCCGGACTCTCGGAGCTCCCCCGCAACACCAACACCGAGTGGGGCCGTAAGAAACTGGCCACACTCAAATAGCACGACAAGCTATTTCTCAACTAAGTTCATTATACGCAGGGAATATAGAGTAAACGCGATGTATAAAGCCCCTTTGTTAAATTAGAATCTACCGACAGCCAACAGTACGCGCTCTATAATCCCTGCCTTTAGGAATGACATAACCAACATATATATAACCCTAGCTTAGGGGAGGAAAGAAAACTCAGTACCTTAACCCTAAGCAATAAGAATATTTAGGGAAATCTAGCCTAAACTTTAGGGACTTTTAGCTAAGTTTATTTTAATACCCTACATCAAGGTCCGGTGTTTTCTTGCCCCTGAGGCCTAGTTACCATTATGCCAGCCAGCTCCCCTTGGAAGTCAGTTTATGCGCGCCCAGACTTACTTGCTCAAAATAGGGCGGGGAAGGATAGATGTTAAAAAGCCAAAGTGACTACGATGTCATCAAGGAAGAGCTCAACAGCTGCAAAATTGACTGCTCTAATACCCATTCTCGAGCCAGCATGGAACCTCTCTCATCATCACCATCATCATCATAATGAGACGTGTACTCAGGCCAGCCCGCAGAGCCAGCCATACTTGCAATGTTGGTACAAGCCCACTGGATATCCACTGCTGTTTTAAGCTTGGAGACATCCTTAGATGGTAGTCTAAGCTTTATAACCCGCCCAGAGATCAGAGGGATACCATCTATGGCATTGAATGACCCTACTATCCCATCTTGGGATGACAGTTGAGGAGTAGGGTAACCGTTGTCCTGGAATGTACGAACTGTTTCAACTATACCCATAAAGCTGTCGTTTTCCGTGCCAATATCCATTTTTCCAGTGGAATTGTATATCAACCTCGGACATGGGGGGATTGTCGCTAATAGACTGGGAGCCGAGAAACTTCAGACCAATAAGTCTATTTTCAAACCAGAAATGAAGCTGATGGTTCAAGCAAATGGCATTCCAGGGAAAGTCCGAGCTCGCTAGGTTTTCTGGGTCGGCAATTAGAGGCTCGTTCGTCGCCGACCAAACATCCGCTTCGCGCTTCTCTGCCATCATGGTCTCAATTGCAGGCATAAGACTTAAAGTCTTTTGGATCTGGCCAGCATCCCAATTCCAGCTGGCTGGAATTATATGGGCAACCTCTGGGTTGCTTGTTCGTAGGAAGACACAAGCGTTGCCATCACGGACGAGAACAGCCTTTTTGGTCTCCCTGGCGCGGTTCGGTTCGTCTGGCTTGTAGTCGTCATCCTTCTCGTCTTCGGTATAAGGACGCTTTTTGCTTCCTTTCTTGCTTGTAACTTTTTTGAATGGCTTCAGCATGCTCGTGACGCTCTGCCATTTCATCCAGTGGCAGTAGGGATACAGGGCTTTGGAACAGGGCATTTGCCGACAATGTTTTCTTAATCCATGTGGCTCTGTTCTGTTGATCTGCTGTCTGCTCCTGAGATGTAATCATATAATGGCTAGGGGAGGAAAGAAAATACAGGACCTCAATCCTATTAAATGATATAAAGATCTAGGGTAAACTGGCCTAAATTTAGCCTAAATTTAGGATAACTTTTACTGAGTTTATTTTAGCACACTATAGTAAGGTTTGCTGTTTTCTTGCCCCCTAAGGAATGGTTATCGTGAAAGCTTATATTGAGGGAAAAGAATATCGTGTTTTTATTCGTTACCTGTGTTTGCAGCCTAAAGGTTAACCTTATAGGCCGCAGTCACCCCATAGTTAGCTGTCTGCTCCTGTTCAAAGAAGTCGTTTACCAGGTTTTGAATGCGCGCCCGTTGGCGCAGATGGAGAGGATCGCTCATGCTGATGGTGTTGCTTGATCCTTGAAGTAAGAAAAGGCGACGAGTGTTTCGCCCGTATGTGTTTTTTTGGTGTTCTTTACCTTTGTGGCCTTGAGGCTGAAGCCTCTTTTTGACCCCTCAACCCTATCACAGTTGATCAGGCTGAGTTGCTACGGTGGGCCACAAGCCCTGAAGAGGTCCCCTGTAATTACCTCCCGTAACACCTCCCGTCTGCGCGGGCGATTCTGGCGCTTCTTCAAGCGCCGGGATGCAGGTTTGAGGAGCGAGGTATGGGCCGGTGATATTTCCTTCTCCTGATCCTTGACAGTGTTTGTGGCTTCAGTGTCTATTTATAGGTACATAGTGATGAAACTCTTTTTCAGAGAAAGTCCTGAGCGTACGGACCGTATGGGATCGATGTCTTATGGATTGAATCTGTGCGTGGTGTGAATTGACGAGGATCTTATTGCGATGAGAAAACTTGGTTTTGTTTGGTAGGCTGAGGTTTGGCAAGAGTGGAGGGTCCTTATGGTAACATCCAATGACCTTCCTGGGACTCGGCGATTCAAATGTCCAGCCGCCACCGAGCTCTCGCGTCCTGGACAGATGTTGTTTCCTGCTTAGAATGCAGAACAACAAAAGTACGTCCACGGGCCTGGCTTTAGGTGTCGGCGCTGTCATCGTCTCCCAGTCCTTGACGCCATCTGTCTCACTGGTGAAGACGAGTCATCGCCCCCACGTTATGCAAGTCTCGGTGTACCCATCCTCGACCTGTCCATTCAACGCGCATCCTGGTGTCCGAATACATCGACCACTGGAATCACGACTGTGCCGCTGAAAAGGAACTCAGTTACCCCCGTCAGTTTGAAGAAGGCCAATGGTTGACATCCCTTAGACTGTGGTGATCATTACATGAGAGAAGTAAACATCAGAAAGGGCGGTACAACTTGGACCTTCCCGACTCTCTGGAAGACTACGCATTCGACGCCAAGGACTACGTAGCACCTATGCTTCAAACAGAACTCAAGAATCGCCCAACTGCCAAAGAGGTCCTTGAATAGGGTCGCTGGAGGGCTCTCCTGACTCTGTCGAATCTCCCGGCCCAAGCGGCTTGTCACTCTTCCTCCTCTTCGCCTTGACTGGCTTAGAGGCCGTGATTGAACTTATCATCATAATCATCAAGACTGCATCTTTCATCAAGACGTATTCTATAACGCAGACAATTCACATAACTAGAATAACTCTTTCGCTTTATTCTTTCCATCACTATGGCTATTTTTGGAACTGTTCGATCTGCAGGAATCTTACCATTCAGGCTTCGCTCTTCAGTCACCCTAGTTAGACAGTGTCTAGCCAGGAACATCCATGCTAGAAGACGCCAACGATACCCCTTCTTCTGATGCTTTGGAGTAGGAACTTTGAACCTCCTTTGTCTTAGGCTCCGAGAGCCCGGCGCCGGTGCCCCTTTTCATACCTGGAGGTGATATACCAGTTACTGGATAGCCACTGAAGTTTCCAATCGAGACTTCTTGGTCAACGTATGCTTGTTGCTACCAGTTCACATCACCGCCTCGTGCATTTCAAGTGGAGGGAATGGGGGTATATTCATGAACTTTCTCTGCTGTGTCTTTTCCTTCTTTCTTCGATCGTAGTGGATGGGGTTCATCTCAAGGTTGTGCCCATGGGTCGGCGGTGCGGCGTTTGAAGATTTGTCGCTTGCGTTGTTGACTTTGTTGGCGGGGGGTGCCCATCTGTTGGTTTGATAGGATATCGGCTATGGGATAAGGCCTGACATGTAGTTGTTCTGTGGGAAGTCGTTCATTGTGAAATCCTTAGATCGTCTTAGGTCGTTGTAGTTACTCGCTGCGTTCATCTGAGCGGCTTTTCTGGTCATCTGGTTAGGTACCTATGCAGGTGCGCATCCGAGCACAGGACTGCCCGGAGGGGGACTCGAATACTACCTTACTCATCTTCATCCTGATTGGGCACGGATAGGCACACGCATACTTTTTCGCACCGTTAATTTTAACCGCTTGAGACAAGATATCTGACCCTTCACTGGACTTCTAGCATTGATTTACTTGAAAAACTCCATTGAACTGCTCTTACTGTATTGGTACCTCGAAAACTCGCCGGGATTTCGCTTTGTGTCGAGCCTGCCGCTATTTCGGGTGAGACCACAACTCTTATGAGTATGGGAACTAATCAAGGAACTATACAACTCAGGCTTGCCATTCAATCTTTTGCAATAACATTGACGTGGAGAGGTGTGTCATATGTTACAGAAGGCGTCTTCAATGGCATAAGTTCCTAATGCCGCCAAGCTTATCAAATATCGGCAACTTTCTTACTGTCAAACGTTACCATCGAAGCCAGGTAAAAGCCAGGGAAACGCTCGTAGCGATGATTTAAGAGCTGGAACAAGTGGACCGCCCATAATAGAAAGGTTTACGAGGCAGCCAGCTTGATAGCGATCTGGATGACAGGTTAAGAGATGGGCCGCGTTTCGTGTATCAACTGGAGTTGCATGATGTCGGAGTAAATTGGGTACCTGTATGTGTAGAGACTACAACCATCTTACAACAGTATTGTCACCAATCCTGAGTCTATATATCAACAAACTGCATCGTTCATTCCCCTTCTTGCTATTATAAGGCCTGGGTGTTTATTGTAAGCTATGATTTCTCAAGTGTACCAAAGCTAACACAACTTGCTAGACCTCTTATTCTTAAAGCAACCTTTTACAAGATCTTAGCTAAAGTCTGCAACAAAACAGCGTCTAACCGAGCTCTATCACTCTGCAGTGCGCAGCGGAAAGGAGAGGTGGTTGTGGAACTCATCCCACTTGATAGAGAACAGCCCCTTGAAGTTGCTATCCCGAAGAATCTTGCAGTCCTCCTTGTGGCCGTTTTCCTTCCACCCGCGGAGCTGACACTTTTGGCCGCAGTACCAAAAGAAGCCGCACTTGGCACACTTCATCAACTTCGCCGCCTTGTTGTTGCATCCGTGGCAGGTTCTCATCCCCTCGGCGAGGATAGCGTGAGTTTGAATTTTGTCGCTGAGCTGCATCATGTTGTCGAAGGAGATCGGAAAGATCTGAAAATGAGTTAGTATGAGAAGAACTGGAGAGAGAGAATACAAACCTTGAGGTACTGGAGATCCTCATGCCGGATGCCGATGGTCATGTCCATGAAGAGATGCTTGACCGCGTAGAAGATGATGATAGTATTTCCAACTTGAAGGTTCGAGGGGCCAAGCTCTACACCGCGGGATTCTGTGTAGATAGCGATTGGAATCTCCAGACCATCTCGGTCCTTGACGGTGAGCCTAACGCGGAAAAGGATGTCGACCTCGACAATCTCGCCGATGAAGACCCAGTGCTTGCGAGGCTCCCAGAAACCGTTGTCTCGCTCGCGGTAGTACTGAGTGTCGAGGTTATTGTCCCAGGCGAGATCTTCGAAGCCTGGGAAGTGCTTCTTGTCTTGTAGATTCGCGAGTTGGGCGTTGTTGGAGGCCATGATGCCTGGTAGCCCGGGGAGGCTTGATGTCACTCGTCAAGATCTTTGAGAAGACTTGAGAGAACAAGAAAGGTATGGGAGGAGGTGAAGAGAAGAGAGTTGGAAGATGAGGGAGTGTGAACTAGGAAGAATTTATGGCACGGAAGTGGGGAATGCTGTTTGGAACGGCTGGGTGCAGCGTTTGTCGGCCCCCTGCAGTGCAACAGACAAACAAACAGCTTGGGTCTCTCTTTGCAATGAATGGCTATTGAGTAAGCAAGACTTTTGCCAAGTCTAGTAGATAGCCATTTCGCCAGTCTATGCCCGTTTGAAAGTCCATATACAATATCGTGTTCTCATTCGTCACCTGTGTTTGCAGCCTAAAGGTTAACCTTATAGGTGGCAGTCATCCCCATAAAAAGTCCATATACATTGTGACGTTTACACCAGGTTCTCTTCTGTTGCTTATTGCTTCCGTTCGGCAATAAGAACTGCTAACCCGACGGTGCAGTAAACAGAACTTCTGTACTATAATTATAATACAAGAGGAGCTATTAACTTTTACAGAATTCACGATATTGTTTGCAGAGTTGGTAATTCACACCATCATGTTGATGTATGCCAGTGTTGAGATCCGCAACAGACAAAGTTGTAAGAAGGAGTGAGAAATAGCAAAAATATAACTCTCCACCCCAAGGAATCGAACCTTGATCTTATCGCAATGAAGGAGGTGACCCCCGAAGAGATCCCACATACCCAGTAACCTAGGTATTCATGCAGATATGTGCTACCATTGCACCAGAGCGGGCCTCTGATTGTTGATTATGAGATATGCATCTTTGATTGATATAGGATGAACAAGGGCCACTTATGATTTAGGAAGCTGCTTCTAAGTAAAGTTTCTCCCTTAAAAGTCATGAGGAACAGGGCGTATGATTGGACTGTATTATAGATCTAGATCTTGGTTATTAAGAGATATCTCGATTTCTGGAACCCTCCATATTAATAGATTGTGCATCAAGAATAGGTAGTTCACCGTAAGTGCACGATAGGTAGAGACTTTGTTATTGTTCGGGCCTCGGAGATGCTCTCATCTGTAGACGCGTCGTGATTCGCTGCATTTTCTCCGCGCCAAACGGGCGGGGAGGGCTGGAACTGATCGGCCAATCAAAGCGACTTTCTCCCAACAACCAAGCTGACAAGTCGTGCATTTCATTATCGTAGCAACTTGCATCACCTTATAGTATAGCTCAGCTTTTGCGATGCCACTCTTACACTTGCCCATCGAAACACTAAGACAAGTCTTTGATCAACTAGATTCGTCTTTCTTTCAAGAGGATCTGGGCCGCCTCACGGTCTGCAAGAAGTGGTTCGATTTCGCTCTACCTGCATGCCTCAAGTCCATTACCCTTTCCCGAGAGGCCCTGCGAAATCTAGTCCTATCTAGGGCAACTAAAAAGCCCTCTCCGCTTGAAAACAACTTGGAAACACTAAGTCTCGATCTAAAAGGGTACCATCCCGGTCTCTCTAATGCGCGGGGCTCGACTTCACAGCCTAGATCTCCCCAGGAGGACCCGGCCAAGGCGTGGGAAAAGGGCCTAAATGATGACCTAGCTCATCTTGCCGTTATGGTCCAGCGGTCTCTTAGATTACGCACATTGTGCGTACGAGCCTGGAATACTCCCTCGGCTTACCCTTTTCCTCTGGAGGGCTATCTGTCACTATCTACTATGCGAGCATTGCTCTCGGTAGAGAACCTGAGCGTTCTGGTTCTGGATCTAGCTGGCACTTCTCTAGACCCTTCGGCACAACAAGTGGATGAACATATCTGCCCATTCATTGGTGACCTTCTTTGTACCCTCCAAACACTCCACTTGCGTATGCGCAGTATCTGCCCTGATGTATTAAAAATTCAAGGGCCTGATAAAACGCTGAGATTAAGTGCTGTGGTTATTAATTTGAGTTTGGATACTCACCAGTCGGATATCACGTCAGCGGCTCATTCAGTACCATGTGGCTCTCTGTTTGGCGGATTGATCCAGCTGAGGGATGACATACAGAAACAGGCGGAAGTTCTTGTCGCTCGCATGGAGTCCCCCAAAACCATGAGGATTCTAATTCACACCCTTCCACAGTTTGATACACTATCGCTGGATATTTTGACTGGCAAGATAATGAAACTGGAAGACGATGCAGCATGGGATGAGGATGGCAAAACTGTTCGGGAGGACTCGGAACCAGAGACCGAAATTTCAGACGAGGAATTTGACGGTTTCTTCGATGATTGATGCTAACCGGACGGTCAAGTTTCAGATCAACTTCCCATATTGGCTTGGCCTTCCATGCCTGCGGGCTGGCAATATCACCCGTCTGCCACCGAGCTTAAGTGCTATTCTTTAGCTGATCTAGTCTATCGATCTCATCATCTAGTTAGAGACTAGACTACACAATGATGACCAGGTCTTGGTTGTTGAAATCCAACCTAAAGCTTCCCCATGCATGATCCCGCAAACATATACTCCTCTTACCAACTTGTACCGCCCGTCACCCATAGGCCGCAGTCAAGCCGTAGACAAACTTCATCACCTTGATCATGGATAGAAAACCCCAGACTAGGTATCCTTTGGCGGTTACCAGGAGATCACGACCTAAGGCGGTCGAAATTAGTGCGTCCCTGATTTTAAGCTGACGGGTATCCAAGGCAAATAACCTGTGTACACGAATTTCAAGATTGACCCTGTGAGACAGAAACCCCGGAACACTGATTCAGTAACTCCCTTTTCTTGTGCTGAAAGAATCACGTACCTCGTACATGCGAAAGCTTTGGGATTCTCCGTGTCGGCTGCCCCATATAGTAGTATGCCTTTGAGAATCAGCAGATTGGTTAATTCTTCCATGATCTCGTCCGTTTCAACTTTCTGTTCTTCCAATCGCATCGACCCAGGGTCTCTTGAGATAGCAGGCGAGCCCATATTTATAAGTAAAGTATATTCCTTTTTTTTGTAGAAACATTCCTACCGCAAATTTCTTCGGCAGGATGACGCCAATTACAAATGTCTCCCATCATTGACCTCCAGAGTACCTCTGCTCTAGACTGATAGCGAATTCCTTACTCTGAGTCCGCTGGGTCATCACAAGGATAATACTAACATCTGATAAAGGTGGTCCAATCACCGAACGTTCTGGCACCAATGCCATCAGTTCAACAACATCGTTTGTCGAGATCTTCAATGACGATACCTGAAATGAAGCAACCTCTGGATCGTATTGATACATTTGGTCGTGAACTACCAGACATTTCCAAAGAACGATTTTATTAACTTGATTCCGGTGATGTTCTATATAATTGCCAACTGTCCACATCCTCCCCCTCCAGACTAGAGAATTATAAACAACTGGAGCGCTCAAGTCCGGCATGCATGATGGCAGAGACTTGAATGATTAGTAAATATCACTACATCTGACTCTGGATGATGTCCACATTCGCATAAAGCTCTTGATACTGATCAGGATGCTGTAAGTAAATGACAGAAACCTTACACTAGCGTCATCTGTCAAGCAAGATGAGCGGCTATGACGATTGGCTACCGGATGTGGAGCCCCCCCACTGTACTACCAGTAAGCTAGACTATAAAAGGCCATGGAAGGAAACGCTAAGCATAGTTTACCCCGCTTTCCTAACTACCTTATCCTTCTCACGCCAAAAATACTTGAGTTCTGCTCACTCTTTTCGATAGCGGCGACACGAGTCATGCTTTGGTGTCGTAAGAGAGACCCTGACTTTTCTGCCATCTATAGTCATGAGTTCTCCATCACGGTCCTACCGAGACCGCTTAGAGGAACTCCGAGTTAGTGATGAGAAACGGCGGGACTTGATTGAGGTAAGTCTAATGCTTACTGTTTGTAGGCTTATCATGATATCACAGCTCTGACCTGACATGCACAGGAGCTCATTGACAAACTCGAAAATAGCAATGCAAAGCTAGAACAGGCGGAGTTAGATCTTCAGTCTGAGCAAGATGCTCGAAGGCGACTTCAGCAGGACTTACTTGCCCTCCAAAGCAGAGCCAGGACCATAGTGAGCGAAGAATTGAATCCAGATACAATCGCAATCTGTACTAAGTGATATCCCCTCAAGGAGAGACGGTCGTTTGCGGTCGTGCTGATTGATGCGGATGCGGACGGCTACACGGTAGGTACTGATCTGAACCAGTGCGAGTTTTGCGCAGTACTGACCTAGAGCATGCATAGTTTCAGGATAGATTTATCAAAGAGGCATCTGCAGGAGGTGAGGGGGCAGCTGAAGAGCTATTCGCAGCTACACGCAAGTATCTACGGACCATCCTGGATGATTCTGAGAGACTCGATGTGGTTGTCAAAGCATTTGCTCACTTAGACGGTTTAGGCTCAAAACTCGCTCGAGACGGGCGAGTAAGAGACATGGCCCAGTTAAGGGCTTTTTTCGCAGGCTTTAGTAGCCGTTTGCCCCTGTTTGATTTTATCGATGTGGGTTCTGGTAAGGAGAGAGCGGACAATAAGATTCGAGGTACAAAGCACACCGGCCCTCAATACCCAATAGAGAAAGTACTGAAAAGTTAGCAGAGTATTTGAAGTTTTATGCAGAAATACCGCAATGCAAGCATATTATGCTTGCTTGCTGTCATGATTCAGGCTATGCCCCATTTTTGGGACAGTTTGTTGCGGATAAATCAATTGAGGAACGCATAACACTGCTTGTCGGTAGCCCTGCTACGCCGCGCATAAAGCAACTTGGCTTCAAGCGTGTCACTCATTTCCGCAGTGTATTCACGTCCGCTGTTTCTCAGGAAGGATCGAATACGCCTGTACAAAGTGCTCAGGCATATTCCTTACCCATCCCTGCTCGTCAGTTCGAAAAACTTGGACCAATAGTGGCAAAGAACGGGAGGCGTGTAGATTCGCCTCTAAGTGTTGAACAGCAGCTGGCTGAGAGGGTGAAGCGACTCGGGCTTTGTAGCTGGCTTTTTTTGCGAGGAGAATGCAGGGGATGCCATAGAAACCATCAGCACCCGCTTTTGAGTGACGAGGAATTTGATGCTCTGTGGTATATTTCCCGTCAGGGTCGGTGTTATAAGGATCAGCGTGATGGCTGTTTGGATCCGAAATGTATATATGGCCACGGTTCTGCAACCAGTGGCTAGTTGAGATGGTTTCACAAGCGTGATAAGTAGATGTTGCGCTCGTTGAACCGTATTTTTAGAAGGCGATTAGGAGCTGACAGCGGCGAGCTTTTGCTTCCTTGAGAGCAACTTTAAGTCTAGATTACATAAGGTGAGAGTGAAGGGGGCTTTGTATTGTAGCGGTCGTTTGCCGTTATGTGTTTTTGTTTTCTCTTTTTGTTTGGCTCTAACCAACAACTATGTCTAAGTTGTGAGCTAGATGTGTTATTTACAGTTGAGACTTGTGGCTGAGAGCTTATTCCGGCAGACAGAACTTAGAACTTAGAACAAGTGATAGCCCGGAATAAGTCTAAGTCATCCTTTATACTAGAGAGACGGTCTATTTTCAGAAGACGAATAGACGTGGGCATTGGAAGTCTGTCGTATTTCAGTGAAGGTAGATACGTGGTATATTAGGTATATTTGGCGGCTCAATGCGGTCTATTTGAAGGGACGACATGGTTGATGATAATATGTTGAAGAGAGTCGTGGATGCGAGGAGATTGAGGAGAGGCTATTGCATTATGTAATTGGCAAGATGGCTACCTAAGCAAGTGAACGATGAATCCGGACAAATTCAAGAGTCACAAAAGACAACATGAGGCGTTGGCTTGAGGGCTTTTCCCTTGGTGTTTGGTGCAGAACTAGATACTATGAAGTGACTGGCCAGTTGGCGAAACAGTTACTAGCAAGCCTGACCCTTTGATCATAAACAACTTGTCAAAGGAGACACGAAGGAGTACATGGGCATATTGACTCTTCTAAATATGATTTCTTTACCTTGGAGTTGGGGCTCAAGCTTTATTTGAACCTTTAACCTTGCCACAGCCCATAGTTGCTTACTCAAAAATTTTGAAAGTCGTAATCGCCCAGTAAGTATACATGTTGCGCAACAAGGTTGTTCTAGACGGTGGGATTTGTTATGCAGGTAAAAAAATACACTTTCTCAGTCTGGTGATCAGGACTTAGTGGTGAGTACTGATAGGAGCAAATCCGCAACATAAGATGACGACATTTGCATCAAGGTAAACTGGGATGCCTGTTTCTTGTTCAAACACGATTATTAACAGCAAATCAGTAAAAAATCAACGCACATTAATTGACAAGTGATCTAAGTAAATCTGTCCTGCGTGACAAACTCGTCGCCATAAATAGCTGAGAAAATGATATTGGTTTCAAGTGTGAGTGATTGGCTTTATTAGATGTATGCTATAGGTTAATATAAATGTGATAGGCGGTTGGACTCATGCACTGATATATTACAAGGAAGCAGATTTTCTTAATGCTCGAGACTCCATACGACGACAAGAAATGAAAGCAAAACCAATGCATTGCCCAATCCCGCGCTTAGATACAAGAGTTATCTTCGTCTATAATCAACGCTTTGACAATTACCTTTGCTTATTATCCATCCCAGTCTCATTCGCTGCAACCTCAACGGCAACGGCGGCAAACCCGCTTGAATACGAACCCTAGTGAATTTTCGGATTCATCCCCTTGTCGCAAGTAAAAGGGGGCGCGGCAGCTAAGCCCAAAACCGATTGGACCATGTTTGGGCGGGAGAGATTCTTTTGAGATACGCTGTCGCCGATCGAATAGCATTCCCGTTTCATAACGAGGCTGCAGTTACATTGGGAGATGCGACGTATTGAGTCAGAACAAAGGGGCTTGTTGCTTTTATAGCAGCGTGTGATGGTAGAAGCGAGTTGGAGTCTGAAAGAGGAGTAGTTGGAGTCTTATCCCTGTATTCTCCGACGGAGAGTTTGACTGACTATGGAATTGGAGACGATGCGAGAATTTGCCGACGTTACGAGTTAAACTCTATCTACTGGATATGTTTCATCGTTGTGCTATTTGAGTCAGTGTCTAGTTTTGCCGACATCTGATCCAACAGTTATTCTGCACGCACATACAGTCATATATTATCAATACCTTCCAACGGCTTAACCGTAAGACCTAATAAGCAGACCAGAACGAAGGCATCGAATCCATGACATATTGGAATATCCAAATTACCTATTACAAAAATTAAGCAAGGCTGTTGTGGATTCACCAAGTCCAAGCTCTGCCCCAATGTTTCGAGACCAAGAAATATGCATTCATAACAAGGAGATCCCCAAACCCCCGAAGCGAACCGCTCTCCCCGTCTCCACAAAAGCCCACAACGTTCATTTCAAGACTCCATTTCCCAAACTCTAATCCAAATACCGATGAAAGGCAAGACACATCCTTTCGGAGGGATTGTCTCTGTTTGAAGATGATCGACCATATAGAATTAGTCCGATTGGCTCGTCAGAAATAGTAGCTGTAGATCTAGTCTCGTTAATGACTCGTAGTGCCCGTCGGGTTTCAGCGGACCAACGGTTGATGCGCAAATTAAAAGCAAAGCAGCCTTGTTTAGTTTGAGCTGACGACACCCAATGTGGAGTAGTGAAAGATGTGCACGCTTGAATGCCGTTGAATTGCACAGACAATGATGGTAGTGGCTGTTGTTAGTTCTCGTACATGTCATGTCCATCTCCAACTTCTAGACATCTCCTAGAGCATCTTCAAGATCGTAATACTCCATCTTGATATTATCATGCTCGTATTCTCCACGATGCAACCGGATGCCCCATCTTCCGTGAGGCCCTCCCAGATGAATCCTTGGAGAAGCCCAACTAGCGCCAGGGGAACTTATGTACATACAATCTCACCAGTCGGGGAGTAAAGAGCCCACAAAAAGATCGGCACTGAAGAAATCCCAAATCTCATATCCTTGAAAAAATAGGACAAGGAAATGCCGTTCACCGCTGGCAACCGATGACTCGTGCGCTCAGCTGCTGCCCAGTTACATAGACAGCGAATGATAGCATGTCATATGCCGATTCTTAGTATAACGCCGGCCGTTGGATCTGCATAGAACATATCTCGCCCTAGTTAGGTCTTATCTCACAAGTCTAGTTCATAACGGTCCAAAACATCTGTGGATTCACTAATGCACGTACATGTCGATCCTGGATCCATGATTTGCCGCGGGAGCAGAGGTCGTATATCATAGCACGATCCCCTCAGCGGGCGGTTCGCTAATCTATTTGATGCGCCTCTTTTATTTCTCTTCTATTGTTTTCGGCTTCTGAATCTTGACGATAGAAGCTGTGAAAAGACTTGCCCATTACAAGATGGAGACGACACCGAGGGAGTCGAAGCAGATTGATTTATGGATTTCTGAATTTGTCACGTTTGGGGCTGCGACGGTTTTTATCGGGTTACGGTTGTTGAGTCGACGACTTACGAGGATTGAGTTCTGGTGGGATGATTGGTTCGCGATTGGGTGCTATGTAAGTTTGCGCCTCTACATGTCAATGACTTTGAGAACTATACTAACTTGTACAAGTCTGTAGCGATTGCCTGGGTGGTGATCATTCCTATCTGTACGTCCCATTCACGATATTCGCTGCGACCGAATCTAACCTCGACCAGGGATCAAAGATGCCGGACTTGGACTTCACATTAACGACATTCATGGTCGCGGGACCAAGGCGGAAATATTGATGCACAACAGTCTTATCCTCTACGTCGCCGAACTATTCTACGCCACTGCTCTCTTTTGCGCCAAAGGATCGATCTTGAGTTTCTACTGGCGCATGTTCCGAGTCACCAACATCAAACTTCCCATTCAGATCTTGGCCTGTTGTTCACTGATATGGATTATCATCCGAGTGAGTGGACCTGCAGCATACTGCTCTGATGAAAGACTAACAATAATAGACATTCATGGGCATCTTCCATTGTATCCCCGTGCAGCGCTTCTGGGATCCCTCTGCTGGAGGCTCTTGCGCCATTGAGGACAAGAAGTTCTTTTTCGGTACTATCCTGGTCCACGTTATGCTAGACATAGCAATCATCGCCCTGCCGATTCTCCAGATTCGCAAGCTACAGTTACCTGTCTTTCAGAAGATCGGTATCATGCTCATGTTTGTCTTTGGTATTGTGTAAGTTACGGCACAACTGCAGTGTGATCTTTACTAACTCTTGCAGAATTTGCGCTTCAGCCATGGTTATCATCGTGGCCTCAACCCAATTTGATGCCACGTCAGAGGATTTGACCTGGAACTTGGTCACCATTGTCGTCTGGGCTTCAGTGGAAGTGAATCTCGTGACCGTATCAAGTGAGTATCCAATCTTGCTCCTATGGCCATTACTAACGTTGATTAGCATGCCTCCCTACCGTCCGACCCGCCATCCTATACCTCTTCACTTGCACCAACCCGACATCGACCATCGGCTCCGGTTCCAACAGCTACGGACCAAGCTACGGCCGCAGCCAGACGAAGAACACGATTCGATTGTCGACTCTTCCCAACAACAAAGACAACGACGAGTCAAGCTCCACTCATCAACTCGCCGATTCCGATCAAGGCGGTCGCGGTTCTTTATCCGACTTTGAGAGCCACGCCATGGATCGATACCGCGGAAACGTTTCAACCGTCACTGGCCGTGCTCATGATCATGGTTCGGAGGAGTTCAACACTGGTTCACCATTTGGCGGAATCATGGTCAAGAACGAGACGACCGTTCGTATTTCGACGGCTAGGCAGTAGTAATGATAGCTAGAGGCAAGGTACATGGGGAGTGAAGGGTAACACAGGCAACAGGATAACCAATTCGACTCGGTGTATAAACGAGAAAACCGGCTCAACAGTCACGAAGCTAAAACATGTCTCAATAGAACTTGATAGATTTTGTATCATTAAATATCCCATTTTATTATCAAACTATTGCTTAATCTCATTTTAAAAGTCCTTAAAACTCTCTTATCCGCAGCTGC
>JAAOAY010000367.1:0-12195 GCA_013396255.1 Fusarium sp. NRRL 25303 | reverse complement strand
GGAGCAAGAAAACATCAGACTTGACATAAGGAATTAAAATAAGCTCAGCAAAAGATATACTGCCTTGAGCTTTACCTAAACTTATACGAGGTTACCCAAAAGTGCTAGAGTGAATGGTAGTGGAGCATTTATATGCAAGACACAATCGACATTGTGGGCTCACACTTGACAAGGGGCTCTTATCTTGTACGAGAATTACAAAGAAAAGGTCATCTTAGCCTACAAGGTACCAAATTGTTGACAATGCTCAGTCATCTTGAAAAAGTATTGGAGATAATTACCAATGTTGGTCAATCCATCGCCAACCCTGAAACTGGAAATCCGACTCTATTTCAATAGAACCCAACACAATATCCGGAACTAGGTCATATCTATATACAAGAAACCCAATCTCAAACCCATATCACCAAGGTACGAAGCGTGTATCAGCACCATAATATCTCCACGCATTTCGATTCCAAGTCAACAGGGACATCAAGCTCTCTTATGGTCTCATTGAGCCATGACTTCTCTTTCGCTTCCACACCAACTCCAACAAGCCTGACTCTCTTTGAGGCTATCGCCCCATCTCGTGTTGTCCCATGCAGAGTAAGCTCAGTCTGGCTCCCGGCAATGTTGAGTTCACCTTTCAGCTCTGCCAATGTTTCATTATGGCCGTTTCGAAGCTCGAAAATACAACATCCATGGTCAAGTTCGACAGGGTCCGAGCAACTCAAGCTGAATACGATTGTCACATCACAACCCAAACGCGAAAGCTTCTTGACTGCCATTCTAGGCCCTCCAATCGCCTTGAGTGGCATATCAAGACGAAGGTTGCATATAGACGAAGTACCAAATGCTCTGACTGTGCAGTTACGGTTGTAGAGTTGAAGACTGGTTTCATTGTCGACTATGATGCTCCGAATAAAGGCACAGTAGTTGGTATGGTCGGTGATCTCGATACGCTGTTCCTGGGCAACAAAGCCTGTCCCCCAGACACTCGTTTGGATTTGGGGTAACTTGATCCGTCCAAATACGGCCCCGTTGAATGATAATGATGCCTCCGTTGATATGATGGTGCTAGAGATCGTCCCTGTCCCAAATATGCGACCCTCAACAAAAAGATCGAAGGAGCTAAAGCATTGGCATCAGCAAGCCATAGCATAAATGGAGGGCGTTACGCTTACTCTTCAGTAGCATTGCTGATCTTGAATCGAGTGACTTGAAGCTTTGCAAGATCCAGCAGATGCTGTACAATAATATCCGCAATGCCTAAGGGTGTATAAGGTGGCCTTCTGTTACGGTTTTCAGAATCAAGGGCCGTCCGGGCATACTGTTTGAAGAGAGGAGAGCCGGAGATAATCATGACGGGCGCTAGGGTATCTAGGAAAGAAGACTCAGGACCTTGATCCTAAATGACAAAAACACTTAGGTAACTTAGCATAGGCTTAAGATACCTTTTGCTGAGTTTATTTTGGCACCCTATATCAAGGTCCGATGTTTTCTTGCTCCTCAAGGGGGCGGTTTGCTGCGGGCAACGCTTTTGAGATTATTTGACTGGTAAGTTTCAGAATCGATGTAAAGTTGAGGAACTACAAACGAATATGAAAAGCAATAGAAGGGAAAGAATCATGGGAATTGAAGCGACGGGGTTGAAGCTTGGGAGTTCATTGCATGTCTATGCGTCAGCTACAAGCGTATGGCAGATGAAAGCACTGTTCGATAAAGATTCGAACATGTACAAATCAAGGCCGTCTCATATATAATCGAGATAGAATGTCAAGACCATCTTGAATTCCGTTCGAAATATGATTACCTGCATGCAGATATCTGACTGTGTGCCCGTCCCCATCCATAAACTCATGCTAAATGCTGAGGAGCAATGCGCATAGATATAAACACCAATTCATTGCTGACATAAGACCAATTAGAAAACATTATTTAGTTCTTATTTTATTCTTCACCGAATGGCAATGCCTAGACCCGGTTTCCTGTCAGCTGAGAGTTATGATCAGTTATACACCTGCTGTGTCTGTTGCTGACCATAACACATCTAGGTTAAAATAGGCAGAAGCCATCTTCTTCAGACAAGATATCAGATATGTCTAGATTTATCAAGAAGTCTTATTAAAAAGAGTATTCGAAAGTTAGCAACACGTATACCTAAGTCAAAGTATTTGAGCAAGATAAACATGGTAACATGGTGTGGGTGGACTTGAGCTCACAATCTCTAATATTAGCTACTTACCTATATCTTTCCTTGCTAAATCCCCTGGCCACTGTTTTTACTTCGACCAATGTTAAGCGCTTGGTCGTTCAGCATTCTATAACTCATGGGATGCATATCAAGAGTGTTACGTCTGAAGAGAATGCGAATGGCGGGCAACGTACTCTCTGTTTCATCCAAGTACTCAAATTCTATATTGAATCCACGCATGTCTTCTTACTCTCCGCCGATGTGGCATGTATCAGGGCTGTAACAGAAGTCACTGACAACCAACGCTTCTGGGCAATGAAAAAGTTTGTCTTTCAGCAATGAACTTACCACTGAGTGATTCTCATTCATTACATCGAGTAGCTTAGCCTGACCATCTTGGCCCCTTATTACCCCAAACAGAGCAAATACGTTAGCCAGTAACAATAACAACTAAACGCACCAGGCAAGAAGCACATGTTCAGATCAGTACAATTACCTTCTATCAGATACCTCACGAATCAAAGGCTTGCCTTGATATATAGACCTTACAAGCTACCCAATAGGTAGATAGGTATATTGACAAATCTTTGTGATCAGAGACCAAGATACCACTACATGATCTCAGTATGATTCTGTCACATGTTAGCAGTGAGATAGTTGGCTTAGCCTGCCAGTAATTAATTTAGCATCACTGACGTATCCAATGATTTATCCGTTGATTTATCTCATATCTGAATGACATGTTCAGTTTTCCCTCCGAGAACAATTCCAGGCCTAGTATGGTGCGCAGTTGGTAGGTCAGACATGAGATCGTCAGTCAAGCATTGAGTATGGCCCATTCGCGGGAATCCTTCCAAACCATTAAGCTAGATCACAGATTCAAATAGCCACAGGATCACAATCATCACACGGCATAGCAGGAGTTCGGATTAGCGGCACGGATCGTTCATTCAGACGTGCCTCGGTGGGCGTTTGGCATAAACATAGAGGTCTCGTCTCACATCACTGAAAAGATTGACGTCTTCACGAATCTCCCGAGCAATTATCTCGTTTCGACGGCGGCAAACATTGACCCTGATGAAAATGATTCCGAGGTTCTAAAACCCTCAAACTCCCACGGTGTCCCCCACGCAACGCAACCCAGTCACACGAGCGAAACCCATGGTAGAAATTGCCCTCCATTTTTTATGAGTACATGCCGATACCCTTCGAAATGCATCTCATTCGTGACCACCTAAAGGAAATGGGTTCGTTTAAGAAGGGGGAGCAGCACCACGTCCACGGCCAAAACCACCACGGCTGTATCAATTGTTAGCAATTCGTCCCGTGTCCATCAACTTCTCAAAGGCCAACTCACAACTGAGGAGCGAACTCGCCGGGAGCACCACCCTCCTTGCCCTCGCCAGCATCCCTTCGTCGGTATCCACCCTCACGGTCACCTCGGTCACCACCACGGCCACGGCCGAAAGGTCGTCGCTCGCGCTCACCCTCACCGAGCATGCCACGGGGAGGAGCGTGCGATCGTTGTTGCTTAATGTGGGTAGCGGGAACGATCTCAGCGGGGAGGTGAAGCCATTCGCGGAGGTAGTCGAGACCCTCGGGGGTCAGGGTGTAGTAGTAGTATTGCCAAGAGAACTGGGTCTTGACATAGCCGCGAGAGTTGAGCGACTGCAGAGCCTTGATAACAAAAAGGTTCTTGGTGTCGATATCAGGGTGCTTGGGAAGGTTGAAGTCCTTCTGGGCGACGAGAACACCCTCGCGGAAGAGGTACTGCCGGGAAACTGTTAGTTATGTGCGCTATGATTTTGTGCTCTCTTCCGTAGCTCGCAATTCTCCGCCGTCGTCGTTGCGCAGAGCAGCTTGGTGAATGTGGTGGTTATTACCTCGTGGATCTTCTTGCGGTCGGCCTTGGGGATCAACATCGTGGCGGTATTTGCTGCTCGTCGGAAGGGTCGATGTTGGAAGGTGGCAGTTTAGGAGGGACGAAGACGACTTCTCAAAATGATAACTTTTGTGGGCGGAAACCCTACTAGAATTTGGGTAGCGAAGTGGGGTGGAGACGTGGTTGATCTGAGGCTGGTTTCACGTGATGAGGACGACTACGATGTGGCTGGTGCTTGTAGGTGTGGCAGTCGGGCAGTTGATGAAAGGCCCCGCTTATCTGCAAGGTGCAAGCCATTCCATTGCATGACAAACAGCCAAAGCGACGTCGAATCTTTGCGACAGGCCTTCTCAATCATTCATCACAACGGCCTCCACTTTCTTTCGAAACGAATACACCCCATACTATACCATACCATGTCCCCCCGAAACGTGAACGTGCTGGTCACTAGCTTCGCTGGTCTAGGACTACCACCGACCCTTGTTCTTCCGCTGGCATCATCGACAACAGTTACAGAACTGCGCGAACGCATAGATGATCGACTCCCGACGACTCAGTCAAGACTCATCCTCACCACACTATCCAACAAGCAACTTCCAGCCTCATCGAACGCTCCCATCTCCAGCTATCTCTCCGCTGCCGACGATGAATTCCTTTCCTTACGACTCGCGGTCCCCCTTTGTGGTGGCAAGGGTGGTTTCGGATCTCAACTTCGAGCCGCGGGTGGTCGCATGTCTTCGCGCAAAAAGAAGAGCCAAGAGGACCACGGATCTAGCCGAAACCTGGATGGGCGACGTCTGCGTACTGTAAATGAGGCTAAGGCTTTGGCTGAGTACCTAGCTATCAAGCCCGAGATGGAAAAGAAGGAGAAAGAGAAGCGCCGTGAGCGTTGGGAACAGATCGTTCAAATGTCCGAGCAGAAAGAAGCTGAGATTAAGTCGGGCAGTAAGAGTCGCCTTGACGGTCAGTGGGTCGAGGACAAGGAAGAGAGCAGCGAGCGAACCCGAGAGGCTGTTCTGGCTGCCATGAAGGTCGGTAACTACAAAGACAACTTGCTTGGCACATCTCACGACTCAAGCTCTACACAACCAAGCAACGACCAATCCAGTTCAGATGAGGACAAGGGTACATCATCCGAGCAGTCAACGCCGCCCCCCGACGAGGGAGCCAAAGCCGACAAGGGCAAAGGCAAAGCTACGACGTTCTTTGGATTCGATGAGGACGATGAATTTATGAGTTCAGATGATGAGGATGGGGGAAAATGATGGGTTCCATCAACATGATCACCAAATTAGGAATTGGCCATTACGACTCTTGCTAGCCAATCGCAACAGCCATGTTTTGGATTACCGAGCATGCGACCATGGAGTATTATTTGGGAATTTGAATTGCCAGCGCTTTTGCATGAGCCTCATATAGCTAAAATGATATCAATAATCTCATTCGACAATCTACCACTCAAGACTCGAGACGTCATCACAATGCGGAAAGCCAGGATTCAAAACACAACAGTCAATATTTGGGTTAGCTTTGAAAGCAATATCACAAATGATACAATTGCAGTGTGTCTGCTCAGACTCTTCTAACATCCACTAATCCATCCGATCTACAGGGTCGGCTTAAGCGTCGAGCTTGACGGGGAAGTTTCCGGCCTCTGCGCAATGCGTTAGTCTTAGTTCGAGATCGATTGGAACCACTGGGGTTCAACATACCGCGCTGCTCATCCCAGCGCTGATACCAGCCGGAGGGGCAGAGAGATCGGTAAGACAGCCAGAACTAGACCTCAATTAGCCATGGACACCGCCGGTGGAAGTAATGCTCGGCAACTCGTACCTGGCGGCAAGGCGCAAAGTCCTCACCCTTGGCGAGAATACACTTGTGGTAATCGACGTAGTTTTGCCAGCAGTGCTTGGTCTGGTTCTGGTTGGGGAAACGAGCGTCAGTGCCTATGAAGTGTTAGATCGAATCGTGCTAATTGATGCAATTGCCATTGAGTATCGTCGCCGGGGTCGCGTAATCGCAGTCTGTCGTCGAGGAGAAATCGGTGGTGATGGTGGTGGTCGAGGGATTCGGGCTTACCAGCTACATAGAAGTGTTAGCCTCGGAGCCAAATCAGGTCATTTTTTCGAGCCCGCATCGGCAGTACCAGCAGCGGGATTATCAGGGAAGCAAACATGGAACATACCAGTGACAAACTTGAAAGGCTTGGTAACAAGCTCCTGACCGTCGTCCGACATTGTGAATAGCGTTTTAAGAGGAATTGATTTGGAGGAGGGGAGATTCTTCTGGGGTCAATGACGGCGAGTATGGAGCTCGGTGCGTTAAGGATGGAGAGGTTGAGTAGGTATCCAATGCGTCGACGTTAGCAGAATGGATTGGATGGGTGTCGGCTCGAATCAAATCAGGTGGTTCGATTTCCTTCCGGGAGAGCTCAGTGTGTGCCTCAGGCTACTTCGGGCCAATGGCGTATGGCGTAAGGCACCCATCTCGACTGGTGGGCCTGCTAGGCTCTGGCAATTGCACATCAGCAGATGTTTGTTCGCTCGGCCAACTCCAAACACTCCTTCCAAGGCCGATAATTTCCAATTGAACCATCACCTCTGGACTTTGATTCATTAGACCCTCCCCACTCACTCCAAGATGCGTTCTAGCACTGCTCTTCGAATGTTCAGGCAGACGCCTCGCATGTTGCGACCCGTCCCCGTGAGTATCTCCAATTCTATGCAATGGTCTGAGGGAACGAGCTCTTTAGCCCTCGGCTCAGTATGACATCAATTGCTGACCCAGCTTCGTTTTATAGAAGGAGGACCAGGCTGGTACGTAACACTACACGTTCCCGACGATGCTTAATCGAACGACCCGATCCTACAAATGCAGATGCGAAACTACCTCCATTGGTCTGCATACTGACAGAATCCAAGGCCACACCATCTCTCAGCGTCTCCGAAAGCTCAAGCAGATCCCTCCTGAGCTGTACCCTCTCGGTAAACCACTACGACTCGATTGAACCATGTCTTTGTCTAATATCTATATCTAGCTGTCGTCGTTGGCTTCGCTCTCGGCGCTGCCGGCTACTCCATCTCTCGCAAGTTCCTCGTTGATAAGAACCTCCGTCTGGCCCGACAGGGCCCTGCTGGCCGCCACGATGCTGGCCATGCTGAGGGCCACGCCGAGGGCGAGAGTGAGGGTCACTAAGTTTGGCATAAAGATAGGGATGCTATTGGGGAAATGAAATTGTTTGCATGTCCACATGTCCTCGGAAGGACAGTACTGTACATTTCAGATGAGTGCGGTTGTAGGGAAACCCATCAGGTATAAAATCTGAATATTCTCGGTGATGATATGTCATCCTTACTCGCCAGTAACCGTGAATCCAATCCAATGCCTTGAACGCCTTCGCTATGCCGGCAATAAGCTCAATAACAAATCTCCATCTTGCATCCTCATTCAGGTTTTGGTCCTGCAACGTCGAGTTGTTCTAATCCTTGCATGGGGTCTGGGCCAGCACCTGGCACTGCTTCCTCTTCATCTGCCGCATGCTCGGCCAACCATCCCTCCTATAAAGCATGTTAGTTTGCATGTCAATCATTTCGATTATAACGTACCTTCTCCCAAATAGCTGTTTTACTACCAAGCCCATCCTCTGCGCTTTTGGGTGCCTTGGCCTGTGATACCTTGAGGACCTTTCCGAAAAACTCCGATTGATCCATGTTATCAATAGCCTCTTTCGCATCAGCTGCGTCTTCGAACTCAACATAGGCGAATCCTCTGTGTGTCTCTGTAGAGTTTGGCGCATCGGGTTTTGGTACCTTGACCTCGACTATCTCACCGAATGGGATGAAAGCGTCGAGGACATGGCTGTGAGTTGCCATTTGAGATAGTCCGCCTACATAGACAGTGGCTTTCCATCGAGCTGCGTCTGACATTTTGGAATGATATATGCGCTTTTGAGTGACTGAAAGAAGAATGGATGGTGTCAACGTAAGCCTGAAGGCCATTGAAGTTGAACTCATAGCATTCACTCAGGTGCGCTTGAGAGGTTCTGTGCTCATCACGTGACCATTAGAGGCTTTCCGATCTCGACTTACAACATTTGCCTTCCGGCCGTTTCATGGCTCAATTCATGCACAGTGCTAATATAAATAGTTCATTTTCTCTTTAAAGATGTTCCTTGAGATATAATTGATAGTCTTGAGACAGGCAGCTTCTCACATTAAGGCATATGCTAACCTTTAGAATCCTGTAAGTCAGTCTGACTAAAACAGTAGCTGGCAATAAATCAAATACCGATTGATCTTTGAAGTTCGAACGTCCGCATTTTTGCCATAAAATTACTTATTCATAATAGCACCTAGTATTTAAGATATCTCTGGCTTCTCCCAACTCATTCCCCTTTTCACTAGTACCCACGTATCTTTGAACATCACCCTCACCTCGGATACCAGAAGCTGATCAAGCTGTCTCTTCACGTGACAAGAAGCCCCACCTTCTGGACAGCTCAGGAGGCACGGACGTGGCCACAGGGAGCTCAGGACTCAGGAGGAGCCAGGTAACGGGGGGAGAGCCAGCCAGCCTGCAATCTGGCATCATACCTCCCCTCCACCGACCTCGCCCTGCTTCGTTCGAACTCCTTTCGAAGCATTACTGCGGGCAGAGGCGACGATTCGTTGAGAACTGTATGGAGTTTGCTCAGCCGCGATTGTCCATTTTCTTGTCTTTTTTACTCGTCTTCTTATATCAAAACATCATCCTGAGCTGGTATACTTGTCGCATTAGTCCCTAAACTCCCCACCATCACCATCATGGTGCGCCTTCGAGACATTCCACGAACGGCCGCCTTCGCCTGGTCACCAGGTGCTGGCAAGCCAATTCTAGCCACCGGTACTCATGTCGATTCCCCTGACGAGAGCAGCAAGCTCGAACTCTGGGATCTTGCCCTGGACGATCAACAACAAGGCCTCGAACTACAACCTGTCGCTAGCATCGACACCGACGCTAGGTAGATACCCAAGAATGCGCTTTTGAAACCCTATGTTCTGATCAACACTTCAGGTTTTACGACGTTGCATGGGGTCCCCCCAACGAGGATCACCCCAGAGGTATCATTGCTGGTGCCCTCGAGAACGGCTCCCTAGACCTCTGGGATGCCGAGAAACTTATTGCTGGAGAGTCTGATGCCTTAATTTCTCAAACATCAAAACATAGTGGTCCGATCAAGGCACTCGAATTCAACCCCTTGAAGCCTCAAATCCTAGCCACAGCTGGCGCCAAAGGGGAGCTCTTCATCTACGATGTCAACGATATTGCCAACCCCTTCCGACTCGGCAATTCTACTGCCCGATCAGACGACATCGAATGCCTCGCATGGAACCAAAAGGTCTCACACATTCTCGCCACCGGTGGAAACGGTGGATTTGTCACTGTTTGGGACCTAAAGACTAAAAAGGCTTCTCTAACACTCAACAACAATCGAAAGGCTGTTAGTTCCATTGCTTGGGACCCCAACAACTCGACGAAGCTCCTGACAGCTACTCCTGATCACAATTCCCCTGTCATCCTTTTATGGAACCTACGGAACTCCAATGCTCCCGAGAGAACGCTTCAAGGCCACGAATCTGGTATTCTATCCCTGTCTTGGTGCCAGCAAGATGCCGACCTCTTGTTGTCGTCAGGTAAGGATTACCGTACTATCGTGTGGAATCCCAACACTGGCGAGCGCTATGGCGAACTGCCAGAGGCGACGAACTCCGCTTTCCTCACTCGGTTCAACCCTCACAACCCCAATCTTTCGGCAACTGCCAGCGCCGACGGCAAGATCACAGTGCAGACTCTCCAAAACACCAATCCTGATACTACGAAGGCCGCGGCTGAGAAGAACCTTGACGATGAGGACTTCTTCCTCCACGCTGCTCAGGACAAGCCTCAAGACTCCTCTTGGTCATTGGCCAAGGCTCCCAACTGGTTCGAGAGGCCCGTGGGTGCTTCATTCGGCTTTGGTGGAAAGATTGTCGTGTTCAAGCCCAATGCTACTCAGCCTGGGCAAAAGCGTTCATCAAAGATCTTGATCACCAATTTCACTGTTGACTCTGACATCTCTACTGCTAGCCAAAAGTTCCAAGAGGACATCGCTTCTGGCAAGATCTTTGAAATCTGTGCCAACCGGGTTGAGCAAGCCAAGACTGATGAGGAAAAGGCTGATTGGAAAGTGATGGAGACTCTTGTTGGCGAGAACCCCCGTAGCAAAATTGTCGAATATCTTGGCTTCAACAAGGACACCCTCACGAATGGCAGTGCCGAGGAGACATCTGAAGTCCAAGAAGGTGAGGAAACCAAACCCTCAGATGAGGATGCCGAACAGAAGAAAGAGAAGCGAGTCTCGAGCTTCTTTGATGGTGCTGAGGGCGATAGTGACGACTTCTTGTCCAATCTTGCCGCTACAAAGGGTGCCAAGACTGATAATCCTTTCCATCTTTTCAGTGACTCTGATACCACTGTTGAAAAGAACATCACCTCTGCTCTGATGTTGGGTAACTTTTCCAAGGCAACTGAACTCTGCCTCAAGGAGGACCGTTTCGCCGACGCATTCTTAATCGCCAACTGTGGTGGTCAAGAACTTGTGGACAAGGTTCAAGCTGCGTATCTGTCCCGCAAGAGCGGTACGCCAAGTTACATGCGTTTGCTCGGTTCTGTTATAGCTAAGAACCTCTGGGATGTGGTCTACAACGCCGATTTGGAGAATTGGAAGGAGACCATGGCTATTCTTTGTACATTTTCCGACCCTGATGAGTTCTCTGACCTCTGCGAAGCGCTCGGTGACAGAATCAATGAAGACGGCGACCGAAAGGATGCCTTCTTCTGCTACCTGGTTGGATCAAAGCTCGAGAAGGTGGTGTCCATATGGGTTGACGAGTTTGACGAGGCTGAGCAGGCTGGGTTGAAAGAGGAGACTGAAGACTCCACGTTCTCAGTTCATGCTAGGACTCTGCAGAATTTTATCGAGAAGGTCACCGTCTTCCGTCACACCACCAAATTCCAGGATAACGAGACAAGCTTGACCTCGGATTGGAAGCTTTCCGTTCTGTACGACAAGTACACCGAGTACGCAGATATTCTGGCTGGTCACGGTCAGCTAGAGACCGCTCAGAAGTACCTCGATCTTCTCCCTTCCAACTACCCCGCGGCGGAATTGGCAAGGAGCCGTGTGCGTCTTGCTACCAAGAAGCCTTCTGCTCAGCCCGCTTCACGGGTGCCAGCCTCATCAAGCCGGACTTCGTCCAGGCTTCAACCTGCTGTTGGCTACCAACCTCCTCAACCCGCACCTGTGGTTGGCACTGTGCCTGGCTCTGTCCCAGCTAATCCCTACAGCCATATTGCCCCAAGCCCGGCTGCTCCTCGATCAACTGGGTCGCCAGCACAGCAATACCAGCCCCCCTCAAACCCTTATCAACCTCAGAACAGTTATGCTCCTCCCGTGCAAACTGGATATGGAGCGCCAGGTGGTTATCAGCCTCCTGCTCAGCCAGGTTACGGTGCTCCCGCCCCCTTAGCACCCCCACCGATGAGCGGCCCTCCTCGAAACACAACCCCTTCATCAGTGACACCTGCAGCCAAAATGAAGAACATGGACAACTGGAATGATGTCCCTCTTGTCACCAAAGCACCCCCGGCGCGCAGGACCACTCCCAGTGTCCAGCCTATCACATCTCCTTTCCCTGGCCAACAAGGCACAGGTGTGCCTCCTCCACCTCCTGGTGCCTCTCCTTTCGGACAGCGAACTGGCTCGACTCCCCCTCCGCCACCTCCCAAAGGATCAGCGCCGCCTCGCGTTCAGTCACCTCTCGCAGCTCCTCCACAAAACTTCCAGGCTCCTCCCCCTCCTGCTGCCAGTAGCCATAACCCATACGCGCCCCCTCCCCCTGCTGCCGGCGCGATCCCCCCACCAATGCCCAATGTCGTTCCTCGAACAGCATCACCGTACAATGCTCCTCCAGCAGGAGGCCCCCCAACTAACCGATACGCTCCCACCCCTGTAGCACAGCAGCAGCAGTACAGCCAGCCCCCGGGGTCTGTACCTCCTCCTGGCGCCGCAAGCCGTCCTCCTCCGGCTCGCCCCTTTTGAGCTCCTCCTCAGCAGTCG
>JAAOAY010000366.1:0-38570 GCA_013396255.1 Fusarium sp. NRRL 25303 | reverse complement strand
ACCAGACCTTAGTATAGGGTGTTAAAATAAACGTAGCAAAGAGTAACCTAAGCTCAGGCTAGATTTGCCTAAACATTTTCATCGCTTAGGGTCAATTTTCGCTTAGCTGGTTCCAGGTAGAAATTCACCAGGCTTGTTTCCGCCCTCTGGTCCCATAGCAAAGACCAGCAGGTAGGAATGGCCTCCTTTTGCAGAGACGGAATGGATTGATGGGGTCTGTGTTGCGGTTTCAATCTGCATCACCGGGACTCCACCATCATCATAGGTTCGCATGTAGTCCCTCTCGTGAAGCGTGTCTCTCATCCGAACAACAGAAATCAAAGAGAAAGGACGGGAGGATCCGTTCCAGACGTCTTACAGATGCCAAAGACCCTGCGGTGATGGTCCACCATGTTATCGTTGTCGTCCTTCAGGCCGATGCTCAACACATGGCCAGCCTTGGCAGCAATCTCATGAGAGACTACATGCCCGTATGCCACAGCACCATCGGATATTCCATCCACGTAACGACATGTGATATGCTTAACCACAAGCACATAGACAGATCAAAGAAATATAACCTGTTGGCAGACGATCTCTCCACCATATCCCCTTTCATGAATATGCTTCTCTGTCTCCAGCTATGGGTTCACGGAAATAATCACTTGGTAAGGGCGCTACAAGTCTTTCAATGCGCCGCTACTGCTGCTTTCCGCTCTCAAAGATATGGGCGTTACATTTCCATGAAAGGTCCATAGTCGCAAACCAAGGGGTCGTGCATGAAAGAAGATATGCGAGTGAATTGGTCCTCCAGATAGTGAATTGAATCCTCCATGTATAAATACCGATCCTATCTTCCCGCAGAAACTGAGCAACTTACTTCTATAAACACATACCACGAACCTACACACTAGGCCCTCCTCACTTAAAGACACTCACCATTTCCCGATTTACTACACATAAAAATGCCCAAGCGACGCTTGTCTAGCGACTCTAAGGACGATGCGCCACACAAGATCCGCAAGTTCAGCAATCAACAGATGGAGCCCCGTGGCAACCTCGAGGGGACTGTTTCTAGTCTGAGAAGATGCAGTCTATCACAACTACCAAACGAGCTCGAGCCCAAAACGCAGCTACTGACGCCAGAGAGAGACTTGAGGTCCAGAAACGACGAGCCGGCCAGCCTTGACGAGGATTTCAGCTCAGCAACAGCTGATACAGACAACTCTGTAGAAGAATCCAGTAATGATTCTGATCTTGAGGAAAGCTTAAAGAGCCCATGCCCAGAGAGTTTACAAGAAATTATCGATGAAATCAAAAAGCTCAAGGGGATTATCAATTTGAAGACCTTTATGATGAAGCATTGGAGAGATTCGGCCATGCTTCTTGACAAGGAGGTGGAAGCCTTGAAGGCCAAATTGGAAGCAGTCGGCAAGGAGCCTACCCAAGCCTGAAGGTCAGACTCTTGGAAAATGTCTGGATCTCTTTCCGGTTAAAAGGGGAGTCACTCGAGAAAAGGAAGGACAGTGAGGGAGACAATCTGGATGTTGGTCAAGGAGTTGAGATTTTTGCTAAGAATAGGAGCCTTCTATTGTTTAAGGTCTCGCATTATGGATTCTTTGAAGGTACCTCTTATATACCTTAGAAATCTAACACTTCCATTGCATTGAGATAACTCTGCATCTGCCCATTGAAACTCAGTCTAGAAGCCAGCTGAGGTGTTCATATTCAACCGAAACGGGATCGCAACCACTGCAGAATTCCGTATCTAAACGGATTCCAGAATGAAAATCCTCAGTTGGTATGGACCTGAACCTCTGGGTGAGCCAGTTGCAAAAGCAAGGATCAGTTGGGTTATCAACTGGGTGACTATGGCATCGAAGTTGCATCGCAGCATCCTACGAATTGCGGGCAGCCAAAGTACCATGGACCCCTTCAGCAACAGCCCGAGAACAGTAAAAGTGTTTCGAATCGTAAGATGAATTGTTGGCAAGAGACCGCAATGTATGTTGTATATCAAGACGAAAGCGAACTTTCTCTTCAACAGAGTCTGTGTCATGCAAGCTGGGGAATGCGTTGAACAAGTCCACAGAATGATTCAAATCTGGGTGGACACGAAGAAGGTAATAATTCGATGGTTTCGATGGTGGATGCGGCGTGCATCTGCACTGAATAAAGACCGCACATGCTCGGATCTGGGTTATATCATCGGAGAAGCCCTGGGCTTGTGCCTCTTCGGAAGGCTCCACGTGTTGTTCCTCAGTGTCAGTCCCATGTGATTCTTGCTTTCCCTCTGTTCCGGCTGTCGGACTTTCAGGTTCCTTGGGCGGCTCGCCCAGGTCTTCCCAAGACAATGACAGAAGGTCGTAACGGTCCGCGAGCTGGAAATAGTCAGTTCGCTACTCATGAAAATATCTTCCAAACTTACGTCGTCGAACTTTTGCCAAGAATCTGAGATCCCTGAACCTGAGATCTCTGAACTTGAGTTTTCTGAATCTGATGGCATGACGGTGGAGGGATGTGATGTTGTAGAGGGATGTGATGTTGATGTATTGATGTCGATGAGTTGTGAAGAGCAAAGTCTGAATTCTGAAGTCTGAAGTCTGAAGTCTGAAGAACGGAGAATGGAGAATGTAGAACGGAAGTGCCGAGATCATGAACGAGGTGCGATGGATATAGATGCGCGGAACGGGGGAGGTGCGATGGAATGGGTGATGGCCGATGGGTCAGTTGTCTCACAATCACCCCTTCCATCCCACTTCGACCTCAAATAACTTGGAAGGTAATCTGTTTACCTAAGTCGTGGACAGCCCGAGGCAAGCTTTGCATAAACTTAGCAGGCCTTCAGACCACATTTCGACCAGTCATTAAGGTCAGAAGTTTTATTCTTTCATGTTCATACTCATACAATGAAACAGAGCGAGCGGCACCAGACAAGCCATGGTCGACTGTCTCATTCTTTCTACCTTGTTGAAACGCAATGCTCTAGGTGATATGACGGCCCAAACTCTCGGAATCGAGACTCACAATGTCACACCCGTATTCATGGCTTCAATATTGACATAGTTTTAGCCAGTCACTAGGCCATCTGCCGCATGATCGTGGCCCCAGATTGAACAGCAGCAATGTTCAGCGTGACAATCAGCCCAGAGGCTGAACATGATGACTACCAATGTCTTCCAGGCTTACTTGATCATTGTCACTTCTTTTCTTCCAATTATTGCCCGAGAGATTTATTGAATAGCATTCCATGTTCAGAAGTTGTGGTCGGATGAACACCGGTTTCTTTCAGGGTCGCGATAAATCCGCCTTTGTCGGTTGAAGTGAGTACCGAACATGTAGCTGCTCCCTGGAACAATATACTAACAAAGTATTCTAATGTTGAATTTGGTTGCTAACGTTATTCTATCTCACATGTATGCATATAAATCTCCAAGCGAGCCCAGATCAGAGCCACTCCCTTATCCGCACAATTCGACACCCTCAGTCAACAACACCACTCTCTCCTCAAACAAGCAGCGCTTTAACATCACTACAAAAATAATTTCCGACTTTTAGACCGTTTCTCATCTTCAAACTCTCTTTCCAGGATGGCTGTACCTACTATCACAGTCTCCTTTCCTAAAGCCACCCCCGGATCTCCCACGGCCCGGGCTGTCACATCCCCTGTTGACTGGGATCACTATTATTCGGGCACACGCTTTTCCGAGAATCAAGACATCAAGATGAACCGAACGCAAGGTGTTGAGAATCATGGTATCTACGATGTTGAGGAGGAGGGCTTAGACGAGAACTTTGTGTATGGCCGTCTTTCACCTGCCCCTGCCCCTCGGCGAGATGCGAAGACACTGTCGGAATTAAACGGCTACCTTCCTGGATACAGGTTTGTTGGTAACCGCGATATTGAGATGGGTGAGGCCGATGTGAAGTGCCAGGGCTCGTTTCATAAGTTCACCTTTGAGTATCCGTTTCTCCCTGCCGAGGACTTTGAGGGTTTCAGCGGCCGTTGGCGTGAGGATGGAAATGAGGCTGACGTCTCGGAGTCTTGTTTTGGGGAGTCGAGTGAAGGGAGTTCGGATACTGGTGGCTCATTGGAGGGTGGTAATGTCTCTAACGCGTATGGAGATGCCCCTCAAAGGCTTTCTGACATGGAAGACACCTATTCGGGACTTCGAAAGCGTGATTTTGACGAGTATGAGCAGGGTAAAATTGAAGAGAATGAGTTTGAAAAGGACGAGTTTGACGATGTTCAGCTCGAGGAGCCTTGTCCTGAGATTGATGATGGTAACGATACACCATCTGAGGATGAGATGGACATGGAACATGTCATGGACTGCGGTTGTTGCTCTGACCTCTACTTCAACTCTACTGACGCTCCCCATGATCACGAATATTCGCTCGAGGACTATACTTTTCAGGGTGATGATATTGAGATCGAGGAGATGCCTCGAAGACTCCCGACCATTTCCGAGGAGGAAGAACCAGTGAGTCACTTTCCCTACGGATACGCAGAGTACGTGCCTGGGTTTACCCATGCGGACGAGGGCTTTGGGGCTGGGGATGAGTCCTATCTTGGTCAAATTGTGTTCGTGGTGCAGCAGGAAGAGAGTGAGGATGACTCCGATCCTGATGAAGTTGTGGTTGTTACGCAGGAGGAAGAGGGTGAGTATGATGATGGCCCTTACTTCAACGAGGCCCAACTTGATTCGGCAGAGGTGAGATACACTTTCGTCTGATGGGTGTGAAGTTGAGAGGTTTGTGGTGCTGCTGGTTATTTTACCAACCTCCATCAGATCCAGCTTGATCACGAAGAGATATGAACCGGAAAGCAAAAAGAAAAAAGGTAAGTTTAATCACAGCTACGTCTATCATATTCCTTTTGTCAATATTTATTGGGCGTTCTTGTTTGTTTTCCTTCGAGGGCTAGGTACGCAGGTGGGGATGTGATGGAACAGGGAATTCTCAAGGTAAATCAGTAGGGAAGACAATACAAGGGACGCTTCATACACTTTGAAATGAAATTCTAGAGTGATTTAATGTTGTGAAGGTGAAGATTTCGTGACGAAGGTGAAAAAAACTTCTGACCCCTGGTAGACAAGAATGGAACATCCAAATGATCCAGTTCAGGGGTTGAAGCTCAGAGACGAGCAAGTCTGAATCATAATTGTTGTAGCTCATCGATCATTCGGAAGAACATGACGATAAATAAACTTACTTATAGCAGCTATGCATTATCGACCCAAGGTGGCCTTGGGCAGCTGAGCGATAGGCACTGATGCGACACAGTCCACATCACGTCGAGCCTTGCAAAGTCTCCGTGCCAAAGCAGAGATTTATGCCAATACCAGGTGCAGGAATTTCACGGCAAAAGTTTACCTTAGCTCTATAGAGGCTGAGCTTGTTGGCCCGTCTTTACTTCACTGACAGTGAATCCACTTGGCAGCTGTCAACAGTGCCATGGCCTTGGTAGGCGGCAGTCACCTCACCCCTCCATCGGCTCGCCAATCTCTGACTCACACAAAACCTGTCGCCTCATTTTTCGTACCACTCATCAGCTTCTTACATCATTTCCCCCCCGCCTATCGCCATCGGAGTAACAACACAGACTCTCAGTATCACTGACGACACAGTCATGTCCTCCACACAAGAGCTCGGCGAGGGCTTCGAGCACACCGGCAAACGTCGAAGAGTCGACGAGGACGGTGCGCCAGAGGATGAAAACCACGCCTTGAGGAAGAGCCTTGAGGAGGAGCATGAAGCCTTCAAGAAGAAGACAAAAGCCCTAGCAGAGAAACTCGATAGAGTGGATGAGTGCATGGAGTCGTTTAAAAAGACTTTTAGTCCGTCTTTCGGTACGGTGGTTGGTGGACTGGCCGAATATCGAAGCCTCGAGAATGCGTTCGAGCAAGCAAAAGCAGAGATAACATCGTTGCAGCTGGCTCCTGCTCAAACAGCGACAGAAGAAACTTGGCAACAAAACGTCATCGAGATGGTCGAGAAACACAAGTACAGGATCACAATACCGATCATAACTCATGCTCAAGTTATGGAGCAGTTCCAGCCACTGATCGCTTCTGGGAGCAAAGAACATGTCGACCACTTATTAGATTTTGTCTTCCTAGCCAAGGTCGGGAAATGGTACTGTTTCCAGGAAGTTTGCGACAAGGGAACTTTAGGGCTCACTGAAGTCCGTGCTGGTCCAGAATGTCCACTCCATGGAGCAGGATGTAAGCAGGTCTAATGGCCAGAATGGAAGCTACTCCTCATTTCCAGGTCATCTTCAAAAGGTTTGACCCGTTGGGTTTACCACAGTGAACTTCACGGGTGAGGTCGTCGCTCGGTGCAGGGTAGCGCCGGCCCCACAAACCGTCAGGACAGGGCTCCGTTGCCGTTGAGCCCCTCCACCTCCACCTCCACCAACTCTGCCGTCTTCCGATTTGTTTACTCTACCATCAGCCTTACCTTATTTACACTCCGCCTTTTCAAGGTGGTACCAGCATATCTGCCGAAAAAACTACATAAACGGCACTTTCACTCTCGAAGCACTTTCTTTCAACATGCCACCATGGCTGCAGTTCAGCCTCGCACGCGGTCTGCCCGCTTAGTGGCTGGCTTCACCAACAAATCTACTCAGCAAGCACCAGCGACGGCGCCAAGTCTTCATGTTCACCATGGACCTCCGGCGCTGTCGATTTTTTTGACCAACCTGAATCTTTTGGACCTCGATCAACACGAGGACTGGCCTGGTATCAAGGTCCAAACATTTGCGAGCGGTGGTTCTAGTGCGCAGGGCCTGAAGAAGAGGGTTCACTGCGTTGAATGGGCGCTCTTCCAGCTCTTTGCGCTATGGGATCCCGACGAAACAAAAAAGGTAAGACAGCAACCAAATGTGAGAATCGAGCTGAAATTTGTAGAAACTGAAACCGTTCTTCCCTCCTCTTGACCAAACACAATCGGTCAACCTGCGAGCCGCCCTACTACGAGCTCTTGAGCAAGCAAAGAAGAATGGTGTCCTCGGAAGGGACGCTATTGTACGAAAGACAATGCTGGACGAATGTCGAGGCGAGCGACTCGAAGAAGTTCTTGCAGCATTTTCATCTGCTGTTCTCAAACATGTTATTGCCCAAGAGGTCGCAACAAGCGGTGAACATACAGCACTTGCGCTCGGACTTGCGCTCGAGGACCGCGGGTACAAGAGCGACAACACAGATCTGAACACTATGGTTTTGGCACACAAAGTTGCGATCAGTCGCATTCTCAACAGCAAGGTAGCCGCAAGCTCAAGGTTCCGCGACTTTTCCGATCTTTTAAATGTCAAGGAGAAGGGCATTGCCAGGAGAAAAGAAGTACTTGATGCCCTGGAGGGAGGCAAGACGATCTCTGAAGATGCTAGACGGGAAATGTGGCGGACACTTCGAAATAACTGGTCTGGCAATGAGCGATGGATGGAGACGCTACTCTACGGAGACGCCAGCGTTAAGAAGGATGGACTTCTGGGTATGCCCTTTGATCGCGTGTGGAGAAGAGTCCAGCAAGGCCGTCTCGGAGAACTTGAGGAGCACTCAACAGGTCTCCTGGAACAACTCGACACTCGAGTACGTGTGCAGAGGGAACGACTTCAAAAGTGGCAAACCTTCCGCAACAGACTGTCCGCTGATCAACCCAAACCATCCCCTTCCAAGGTCAAGCAAAAGGAGAAAGAGAACGGCATCGATTTTGGCTTTGGTGCCCACGAGGCACTTCATCTTGGAAGTGCCAGCCCTAAGAAGGCGACTTTCGGCAAACCGAAGCTCCTCAACGAGTACGAGGATCTTGTGTCCAATCTGAGCCATGAGTTGCAGAGCACAAAACCTCAAAAGTCTTCAGCTCTTGACTTTTTACAGCGCCCTTCTTCTCAGAATACACCAGCCATTAATGCCCCGGCCCCCGAATCAGACGAGGAAGAGGAGGAGGCGATCAGCGAACTCGAAGACGAAGATGGTTTTACCGAAACTCCGATTCAGTCTTTCAAGTCGAAGCTCGACAAGTCACGAAGGCTTCCGGTGCGCCCTAAACTGGCCCATACGGATGACTCTTTTGCTTCAGTCTCTTCGCGCGCCAGAAACTTGCGCAAGCCATCTGAGGACGAAGCTCGTATTCTTCGTGCGTCATCGGTTGAACGGACTAGCTCGCCCGAACCTGAAGATGAACCTGTTGCGGCTTCTCCACGACCTGAGTACGATGTCTCACCTCAGCTGTCACATCATATATCGCCTCAACCGTCTCCTCCTCCGTCGCCTCTGCCACTACAAGAATCTCCAGAATTGATGCCGGCGCGGCCTTCCCCCACCCAAGAAATGGCAGACCAGATCCTCGAATCAATGGATATGGCGTCTCCTTCTCCAGTCAAACGACGATCCAAACCTCGACATACTCTTTCACTCGCTGAACGAACTCGCCTGACCATGGCACGTGGAGCATTCGACCCCGATAATGAAGACATTGATATATCCCCACCAACGTCCTCAGAACCTGTTTCTGCAGAGGACCCCAGTCAAACATCTGTTGACGAGGAATTTGATCTCATTGCTCGGACCCGGAAGAGCATGGCTGGTTTCGACAAGGCGAGACAGAAGGCCCAGTTGGACAGGCGACGCTCTCTGCGAAAAACGAAGGCACCTCCTAAGAAGGAGGGAAGTTATTTTCCCAAGGTGGAAGAAGAAGACATGACCATTATCACCGATGAACTCATGGCTCAAGAGGATATGGAGGCAGTCTTCAGATCACGACCCAAGATCAAGGCCAGCCCTCTGCCAAGTCCGACCAAGGATTGGGATGACGACGAATATATGTAGTCACGATAATGAATTCTCCTTAATCATAGTTTACATGCTCTCATATAATGTACACCGCGTTTTTACACTCTACCAGCCCTGCTTCTTGAGCTCCATAACTCTGCTAACAGTCGCCTTGAAACCATGCTTGAATCGTGATCGCCAGCGCTGACTCCTTAGTCTCTTCTTCTTAAGACCCTTTCGCTCATGGAACTTTTGGCTGTGGAATTTATTCTTGACTTGGTCCTCTCGGATGATTCTGTTGAGAACTCGAAGAGCGACCATTGGTGTGGGACCAGTTGTCTTGGTTACTCGGTCCTTGATGAAGACTGTACGACCAGTGACGGCCTTGGCGCGGATTTGAGGTCGAGCAATTGGATCCGAGTCAATTTCAGCGCCGTATGCGCTGGATTTGTTGGCAATGATGGATGCAATGTCCAGACTGAAGGGTTTCGAAGCATCATAGGCGTGGCTGGGCTTTGATTCGGTGGAAGATTCAGTGACAGAGCCGGCGGGAGGTGGCGAAGGAGGAATACTGCCGACTAGAGGGTTCGATCGAACTAGAGGAGCGACGGCTGGAGGTGCCTCATCATCTGTAGGAATCTTGGGGCCTGCTCGGATGGCGAGTGAGGTTGTGAATGTCCTCTTGGCGAGGCATGTTGAAGGTGTAGCTACTCTCGACAGCATCGAGCTGCCAATTCTGAATGAAGCGGCCCTTAATTTGTCAGCATCCAATTCAAAAGTACAAAGCCAATTGACCTACATCTTGTCGATATAGCTAAACCGCCGATGGCCGTCGGCAATAGCTGTCCCAGAACAGGCGAAGCAGAAAAGTCGCGATATTCGGAAAAATGTAGGTGCGAAAGAAGGCGGGATTGTGGACCGAAAACCGGCCCCACATTGAAACATTTCAGCCTCGTGCCTGGATGCCTCAACACGGTTTGCGCCTGCATAAAGAATCGCGAAACAACATCTGAAAACAATTCCATCGTTAACTTGGCGTGAATAGTTTACTCAAAAGTCTTACGCGACCATCCTCATCCCCGACTCTCCGCGCTTGCACGCGACGGCGCCACTATGGCGTATAATCCTTATGGCAGTATGTTTCCCTTGAATCAATATCAACAGAGCTAACTTGAGTAGACAACCCTTACGGCGCGCCTCCTGCGTATGGAGGATACCCCGGATCAAATAATGCCCCCCCAGGAATGGCTCCTCCACCTGGTCTAGGTGCGCATGCTCTGCAATACCCTCACTACCTGTCTAACATGTTTCCAGGACCTCCTCCAGGCATGTCTTCTGCTCCGGGAATGGCACCTCCAGGTGTCCAGCAGTCTAGCGCCCAGCAAGCTAATCGTCCAAGCGGCCTTCCACCCAACTTCCAAGCGCCTGCCAACATGCCCAACATCAACTTCAACGCCCCCGTGATCCGACTCGGTACATCGCAGCAGGGTAAACCTGGTACCCCCACAGCGGGCGGTCGTGATATGCCCATGCCCAGCGGTGGACGACTTGGCTTGGGTATGGACCGAGGAGGTGATCGAGACCGAGGCGCGAGGGAAGTATCACAGGTACTCGTTCCCCCGACGAACGAGGAGAAGCTCCGAACGATCTTCATAAACGAGATTCCCGAAGGCTTGGGGGGCGACGAAGGGATCCTACGACTTCTGGGTGCTTGTGGCAAGCTGCGAAAGTGGGATTCTGAAGCCAGTGTCACAGAAGACCATAAAGGCGTTAAGTTTGGTTTCGCTCTCTTTGAGGACCCTTGGTCGCTGAGTACTGCAGTCAAACTTCTCCACGAGCAACAAGTCGAAGTTCCCGTCAAGCGACAACCTGTAGCCGCAGATGCGCCCAAAGACGATGCATACGAGGGTATCGACAAGACGAAGCTCAAAGTCATGGTCGATGAGAGTTCGCTCAAGTACCTGGAGTCCTACGAAGAGAGTCAAGACGGTGCTATCGGATCGGAGAAGCTCGAGGCGGCCAAGTCAGCGCTCAAGGACGTCGTTCACGATTTGTTCTACCCCAAAACCAATACAACAAATGAGGATGTCACCATGGGCAACACCGAGTCTGGTGAGAATGTTGAAGTTGTGAATATCCCTTTGGCTCAAGAGGACGAACTCGCAGATATTCCAGCTGAGATGAGGGAAGTTGTAGCACAGGAAATTGCTGCTTTCCGAGAACGCAGCAACCAACGAGATCTGGAGCGATTGAGAAAGGAAGAAGAGATGGAGGAGATGGAGCGACGACGGAATGGACCAGCTCGACACTCTCGACTCGATTCACCACCAGCTACCAACAACATTCCTCTTGGCCCAAGAGGCAGCATAGCAAATGCGCCATCAGGGCCTAAGGGACAGAATGGACAGCGAGTTGCCTTTGTGAATGGAGGTATTTCTAATACAGACCTTTCTATTCACCAAGAAGATGACGACACAGATGCCAGCGATGGAGAGCTGTACCGACGATACAAGTCCAAGAAGGATGATGAGGACGAGAAAGCATACCTTGAAGCTGAGCGCAAATGGAGCAACAGAGAACGATCAAGGCAAGCAGCAATAGATCGAGAGCGCGAGCGAGAGCGTCAAGATGCAGAGTCATTCGAACAACGAAAGCAGGAGCAGCTTGAGCGGGAAAAGGCCTGGGATGACGAGAAAGAAGCAAGTCGCAAGACACACCCTTACTACCGCGATCACAGCGGCTGGGCTCGCAAGAGAGCTGCTGACCGTGCAGATGAGGAGGCACGAGATGAAGCAGACAGAAGGGCAGAGCACGATGAACAGCGTCGTGAGAAGGCTGAGATGGAGCGTGCACGCGGTATGGCCGACTCGTTCCTCGACAAGCAAGCTGAAGAGATGGACCAGCGACAAGCACCCGCCGCTGCACCACAGCCGTTCAAGCTATCCCTCGGAGCCGCAGCTCAGAAGGCTCAGGCATCCAGGGCAGCACCACAACGGCGCACAATCGCAGAGGTGGAGGGTCTCTTGGACGACGAGGAAGCAGATACGTCTACAAAGCGACAACTGGTACCTATCCAGTTCGAGCCATCTTCTGCCACGGCGCATATGACAGAGGAGGAGATCTCACAGGCTGTTCGATCCCTGGCCCAGGAGATCCCATCGGACAAGGATGGCCTGTGGGGATGGCAAGTCAAGTGGGAGTTTATGGATGATGCAGTGGTGAAGGACAAGCTCCGACCATTCGTGGAGAAGAAGATTGTCGAGTATCTCGGTGTACAAGAGGAGATGCTCGTCGAGGCAGTGGAGGAACATCTTCGCGCCCACGGTACAGCAGCCGCTCTAGTGGAAGAGCTAGAAGGAGTACGTTTCCCCCCAGCTTATGTCTTGTGATTAAATTACTAACTGGCGTTTCACAGGCACTCGATGATGAGGCGGAGGATCTTGTCAAGAAGCTCTGGCGTATGGTGATCTTTTTCACTGAGAGCGAGAAGCGTGGACTACCGGCGTGATGAGGAGATGCTTAAAATGTACTATTATTATAATTCGAAGGGTTGCAATACCAATGAACTAGGTGAGGGCGTTTTGAGAGCTGTGGGAATATACAATTGAGTCTACAGTAACTTACTCTTACCAATGTCTCTGTCTCTGTCTCTGTCTCCGGGTGTTGATGAGGGGGATCGTCGGCGCGTTGCCATTGTTGGGAGAGCTTCCGAGGTGCCGAGGTTCCCCACACTGAGCTTACCGTGGCCCTGGAGCTTGTATCCGTGGTAGTGATGTAAATAAGAGGTCAAGCTCCAGATTATCAATCGTTTAGACTGTTTCAACATCAGAAATTACATCAATCACAGGAACAATAGTCATCATGTCAAAGTCACTCAATCCCCCAAAGGTGCCTCACACCTCCGTCTCATTTCCTCATCCTCACGTCGTTCTCGTCACCCTCAACCGGCCTGAACATCTCAATGCCCTCCAGCGCCAGATGAGCATTGATCTCGACCGTCTTTGGAGATGGTACGACGACGAGCCCTCGCTACGATGCGCCATCTTGACGGGCACCGGACGTGCATTTTGCGCTGGCGCAGATCTCAAAGAATGGAACGTCAAGAATTCAGAGGGAAACGTGAAAGACGTTGAGAGATGGGCAGAGAACGGCTTCGGAGGCTTGAGTAACCGCCATGGAAAGAAGCCCATCATTGCAGCTGTCAATGGTCTCTGTCTCGGCGGTGGAATGGAGATGGCAATCAACGTCGACATGGTCATCGCCAGCGAAACCGCCAAGTTTGGTCTTCCAGAGGTGAAGCGCGGCGTCGTCGCCATCGCAGGTGCCCTACCCCGTCTTATCAGAACGGTAGGACGACAACGGGCATCAGAAGTGGCGCTCTTGGGACGCATGTACAGCGCACAGCAGTTCTTTGACTGGGGTATTGTGAACAAGGTTGTCAAGCTGGAGGATGTTGTTCAAGAGGCGTTGAAGTGGGCTGTTGAGATGTCTGGTAATTCGCCCGACTCAATTATTGTGTCGCGCGAGGGTCTCTTGGGAGGGTGGGAAGCTGAGGGGCCGAGGGATAGCACGAACAGGATTGACGGGGGGATTTATAAGGGTATGGAAGGTGGTGATAATATGAAGGAGGGTGTCTTGAGTTTTGTCGAGAAGAGGAATGCTGTTTGGAAGGATAGTAAGCTGTAGAGTCACTGCGAGTGTTATTAGAATGAGCAGAGCAATTGATCTTCGTACAATTGACTACAGCTCAGGCTTGGGTTGCCACCAACGTCGATGGCTTGTTAGTGCCTCAGCTTCCAAATCATTATCAATTCACCAATTCTCGGGCATGTTCGCGCATCTCCGTCCAGCCCATCCTAGGGACGGCCCTTAATAGCGGGCTGATAGCTTCCGCGCTGGAGCAATTCATTCTCCGATTGGCATGCGCTCAGACTCTGACCAAGAAGAACCAGGGATATCGATCGACAGCAAAAAAATCTCTCGGGCAGCCACATCTAATAGATCATCGCCCAAATCTCCCAAAGAGGGTTCTCAGCTCGACGCGGGCAATCTGTATGTCTCCCAAAATGAGATAGTGGAAAACGCACTTCACAGCTATCGGCAATTGATGACGATCAGCGAATTCTGGTTGGTGAGAGGTGCACCACCAGCTGCAAGGATGACCTAGTGGAGTTGGCACGGTGAAAGCTCCATCTTGGTTCGACGATGGTCTCTTGTTGAGCTCCTCAAATGTCTTGGGCTGAATGCATAAGCCAGTCAGACACAAGCGGCCCCTTTAGAGGGTATCGCCATGGGTGAGATCGACGGGAGAGATCAAATAGTCAGCCTGGAAACACCCACTACCTGTTCGCTGGCGCCGCCATCTAAGACATTGAGCCACCGTCGTATCGTGTCTTGTACCACCACAGGTAGCTGCGGGGATGCATGGCGGAATTATTGTATTGTGTACGGAGTACAGATTACCGCTTGGCTGATCTTTGACCGAAACATGGTTCAGTTCGATGAGATTTGAGACACTCCAGGCTAGTGGTTATGTCCAACATAAGAGGCTGCTCCCCAGCTGCACTCGACTATATTCGTGACCACCTTGTGCGATGTTGCAAACCTCCGCCTGGTGTCACCGAGTGAGAGTGTGCTACAATGGACTACAGTCATCTCGCCCCGAATTCTCTGAATGAGTCTGTCAAAGGCCATCCTGAATCATCTCGGGATTTTCAGAGCAGACCTTCAACTCCGGGAATGGGACCTGACGCAGGTATCGGATATGGGCGAAAGCCTCGAAAGCTTGTTCTTTGTTTCGATGGAACAGGGAACAAGTTCCACGGTGACGATAGTGACAGCAACATTCTCAAGATCTTTCGAATGCTTGACCGTCAAGCCGACGACCAATATCATTACTACCAACGTAAGTGATCCGTTCGTCGCTATCACACTCAACTCACGCAATCCAGCGGGCATCGGAACATATGTCGTTTCAGGATCACTTACTCATACCGGCATTCGGGCTCGCTTTAGCTCTTGGTATCAAAAAGCCAAAGACTCGGCAATTGGCTCGTCGTTCGACCAGCATGTCGTAGGAGGCTATCGATTCCTCATGCGATTTTATAACCCCGGCGATGAGATTTATATGTTTGGTTTCAGTCGGGGTGCATATATTGCACGCTTCCTAGCCGAGATGCTCGATTACATCGGACTCTTGTCGCACGGCAATGAAGAGATGGTCAAGTTCGCTTGGAAGGCATTCGCTCAATGGCAGGGTCGTGAGCAAATTCCTGAAGACGAGGAAGATTGTGACAAGCCACCGAGCAAAGAGACCGAAGCCGCAAAGAAGAAGCGCGATGAAATGTTTCAGTTCATGAAGGGTTTTCGAGAAACATTTTCACGCCCAGTTGGTCGTATCCGCTTCCTTGGGCTGTTCGATACAGTCAATTCTGTTCCAAGATTCGAGACAGCTTGGATGCAACGAAGCAAGTTTCCGTACACCGCACGAAGCAGTGCCAGAGTAATTCGCCACGCCGTCAGTATCGACGAGAGGCGAGCCAAGTTTCGTCAGGATCTCATGTATCAAGATCGGCCTAAGCAAAAGGACGACAAAGGTCATCACTTTCACAAGGCGATCAATGACATCCGCGAGGAACTCAACGGACACGACGATAGAGGCAGAAAAGGCGATCATCTCTCTCCTAATGACAAGCGAGGTGGTCGAAAGAAGAAGAAAGGCAACGCATATGCGCCATACCGAGCTCGCTCAAGATCGTGCAGAAGACCAAGCCAATGCGGAGACCCAGACAATTTCTCCAACCTCTCCGGTCTGGCACTCGATGAGATCAACAACATTGACGACGATGCCGCTCAAGACATTGACGAAGTCTGGTTCTCTGGCGGTCACGCTGATGTTGGCGGGGGCTGGGAAATGCTTGAAGGCAGCAAAAGCACCAGTCACATTCCCCTTGCCTGGATCGTGAGAGAAGCTCAGAAAGCCGGTCTCACGTTTGACGACGAAAAGGTCGCAGAGATGGGATGCTGTGCTGCTCATGATTGGCAAGAAGCTACAGGACGACCTCCAATTCCTGATCTTCGAGTCTCCAGCGGCAGTGGAGGTCCAGGTCGTGCCCCCGACATGCCAATGGACGAAAAAGAAGACCATCCCAAGAACGATTTCCACGACATAATGCACGGGGCATGCACAGCTCGAATCCACGACTCCCTCGAATACGGCCAAGGTCTCGGTCCTTTCGCCGTAACAGCCTGGAAAATCATGGAGTACATGCCCTTCCGTAGAATGGATCTTCAGTCCGACGGATCATGGAAGCCAATCCGCTGGCCCCTCCCTGGAGGTGAAGTTCGAGATGTGCCCGATACAGTACGAGTCCATGGAAGTGTAATTCGCCGTATGAAGCTTGATGAAAATTATCGGCCTGGAAACCTCATCATTGGCGGTGGTGGTAGGGGTGTTAGAAAGGCCTCTGCTCAGCACGGTACTGGTGATTGGGAGTGTGTAGCTGATCATGGTGATCCAGTTGGCGAGATTTGGGTGAGAAAGAAGAAAGATGACCGATACCGAGATTAATCATGGTAACGGATAAAGAGCCAGATAGTCAATTAATATTTTATTTGTCGACGTCCAAGTTGTCGAGATGATGATCTTGAAGTTGATGCTCATGACAAGTACAGGTGGATCACGTGAAGATCCTTTAGAGGGCCACGACACCAAATCTCCATCATGTCTAGCGCAGCGATCCTCCAACATGCGCTGAACAACACCGCATCAACTTATCGCCATGCCTCTCGTTCTCTTCCTCGGCATCCTCGAAAATGGCATTCCCGAACAAGTCCGGCAGCACAGCCGCACAATAATCTACACCATCCTCACCCTCACCTTCCTAACCCTCCTCAAAATCTGGACTTCCGGCCGCAAGAATCCCAGCCCACGCCTCCTCCATGGCAAAGTCGTCATGATGACCGGCGGAACGTCCGGCATAGGTGCCCAAACGGCTCTCGGACTCGCAGCTCAGGGTGCGCAGCTGGTTCTGCTATCACAGGCTCCTCCGTCGGATCCCTTCCTCGTCGAGTATATCCAGGATCTGCGACAGAAGACGAATAACCAGATGATCTACACGGAACAGGTCGATTTGTCGGATTTCTACAGTATTCGGACGTTTGCGACCAAGTGGATTGATAATGCGCCGCCTCGACGGTTGGATATGATTATTCTGTGCGCTGCCACAATGACGCCCCCTGGTGGAAAGAGAAAGGAGTCGGAGGAGGGTATTGAGGAGACGTGGATGGTCAACTTTTTGGCTAATTTCCATTTACTCGGTATTCTAAGCCCGGCTCTTCGTGCGCAGCCCATCGATCGAGATGTTCGAGTTATTATTCCTACTTGCTCGTCTTACATTGGATCACCATCCCTCAAGGAGCCTGTCTCAACGGCCAACTGGAGTCCCGGTACCGCGTATGCTCGCAGTAAACTCGCCATGAACGTCTTTGGTCAGGCATTCCAGAAGCATCTCGATGCCTACGAACGTCCCGACAAGGCTCCCAACAACACCCGAGTAGTATTTGTGGACCCTGGTCTTGCTCGAACCCCTAGCACCCGTCGCTGGTTGACGCGTGGATCTCTCTGGGGACTTGCAATCTACCTCGCTGGCTACTTGGTTCCCTGGTTCCTCCTCAAATCTCCTCACATGGCAGCCCAATCCATTCTCTACACCGCCATGGACGGAGATTTTGCTCGAGGTCCTGGTGGAAAGCTCATCAAGGAGTGTATGGAGGTCGACTTTGCGCGCAAGGAAGTCAAGGATGAAGAAGTCGCCAAGAAATTGTGGCAAGAGAGCGATGCTCTAATTGAAAAGGTCGAGAAGATCCAGGCTAAGAAGAGAGCTGCCAAAAAGGCTGCTGATGAGAAGAATGCCAAGGAAAAGACTGAAAAGGAAAAGGAGGCCGAGATCGAGGAGCTCGTCGATGCCATCAAGAAGGGCAAAGAGAAGCACAAAAAGGCTGCGGGAAAGAAGGGTAAAAAATAGTCAACGATGTACATGAACATAGACATAGACGGAGTTTGGGTATTGGTCCGGCGGTATACGGGATGTAATATGTAACACAAATGAAAGATCCAACGGGCATGAGTTTATTGCTATCACCAACTCCGACGCTTCTCCTTATCCGTATCCGTACAGAAGTATATAAAGCCATCCTTCGACGCTATTGTTGACGCTCACCAAGAAAGTCAAATGGTCCAGTGAACAGCAAGCTTTCCATCCCTGGATCAACTTCAAGGTCTGCCAATATGTTTGTCATCCACGTGTCATCTGATTCACCTGTTATTTGGAGACTTGGCACCAGGCCAGGATCTTGGAAAGACGATGGGGTGAGTCCAATATCTCCGGTGAATGGGTTTGAAGGGGATGTCTCGGTAGATCCGAAAAGACTCCCGACTTCAGGCGATTCGACAGGGCCGCATCTCTCAAGATACCACCTCTCAATACGCCGAGCTCTTCTCGCAAGACCAAAGTATGGATCTGATTCACCATCGCCTGGATTCGAGTTTGAAGCTGATTCCATGCGGAGGACAATTTGACGAAGGGTGTGAGGCATGTCGAGAATACGTCGAAGATGGCCGGCAGTTTGTGCGTTTTCGGGTTGTGCTGCTACAAGGTCTAGTCGTACTGATAGAGAGACTGCGCAGTATAGCATGATCCAGCCGATGTTGGGCATCGTGTCTTCATCGCCTTGTGGGAGAAGGAGAATCACGCTGATGAGGGACTTTGCAGCAGACATGCTTTGTGAGAGCCAGTCGAGCAGACGGCTTTGGTCTGCCCCTTGCTGAAGACTTTGGAAACCGTTTGGACCATATGAGATGCCATCCGGTGAGGGCTGGCAGATAAGGAGGTCGAGGACGTGCAACTGCAGAAGAATTGTGGCTAAGGGTGTCAGTTAAGATTTTTCAGCTCTGGTGGGAAGGGGCACTTACGACTCTCACTGAGCGGAAAGGGCAAGGATGATTTTGTCGACGTATATCGCTCTCTGATTCTATGTAGCTCGGCAGGTAGCTTATCTTGCCTTGAACCTCTTAATGCTCCTGTAGCTTCAATGACTGCATCGTCGACCTCTTCAGTAAGCTTTTGAAGGTATATGATGTATGGAAGATGTCTGTCAGAAGGGGCAATTCCCGCGGATAAGAGGTTGTGACAGCATTCAAGGATGAATGGAGAATATCGAAAGTGGTGCGACTTTTGCAACAATACAGCCGAACTATTGCGTGTTAGATGTGGCTTGGAGGATACTATATGACATACCTTGAAGAGAGATAATAAGTCCCGGCTAAAGCTCTCATCTCGTCATGTGTCATCTCACCAGACCCATGCTTGCTCTCCCGACTCAAAGCCCACAGACTTGCAACTCTCGGTCGATCAAGTCTCATATCTGAAATTATGCTTGCTGCAAGTGACAGATGTTGGGTGTACTTCATTGTTCCTTGGTGAAAATGCGCCCTGAATCATTAGCGACGACTTTTGAGAAGACGTAGTACTCACCAAGCCAAATGCACCAAGAGCCCTTGCAGCATATCCAAAGTTGCAAAAGGCCCTTTTATCATCCTGACAAGTACGATTTCGTTGAAGAGGTTGCCTAATCTTTGCTGAAGCTTGAGATCCTCGTGTGAAGCTGCAGCGAGTATCGCAACACACAACGTCGGTCTGTCTTGAACCAACCCCTGAATGGTTACCGACTCTGCAACTATCACGAACGGAAAATGAGGCGACATGCGCATTCTAAAGGTATCGAGAAACTCTTGTCCTTTCTCGAATGACAACAGCCCCCTGGAGAACGGATTGTGAGATGCTTCGGTATCAATGCTGGCTGGTGTCGAGGACGCGCCAGGTGAGGTATCCGTAACATTTGCTGAAGTCGCATTGGCCGAGGTCAAAGATGGCGACCTCGATCTTGTAGGACTCACAGCTTCAAGATTCCTGGACGGCCTGAATCAAGTTAGTAATTGCAAATCACAAAGAACAAATATCTCACCCAGGCCTCAGGGCCTTTCGTCGCCGAGAAGGATTAAAAACACATGTCTTGTTCAGGCGCAAACACCTATCGCATTTTCCAGACTCCTGTGATTTCTCGCATCGGATCTTGGCATGAAAACACGTCTGGCACGTCTTGAGCAACGGGACATTTGGGTCTGATCTCGAAGCCATTGCGAACACGGTTTGAATGGTTTGTTTTGATGCTAGCGTTGATGAAATTGAATCATTAAACTTCTCAACGGCGGGGAAAACGTCTCATTTAGATCCACGACTCATGGATCCCAGCTTATGCTTTTCATCGCATTGAAGTTACCTCAAAGGCGGATCTGATGATTTTCCTGCATTCACCGTGCCCGTAGGTCAAGATATCACTAGAGATTGAGTTGTTGTGGTTGAGAAGCGGACTTGAGTCTTGAATGTGGCTGTGACACTGAAGTCAGAGATCGGACTCGGATTTAGTTTCAGGGCACTTGCAGCGGAATTTTCTGTGTCGGTGTGGCGATGCAGGTTCGTTCAGCGCTATATCTCGGCTTTGCAGGGTTGCATCGTCATCTCAAGAGTAAGACTGTGGCTGGGTTCTGGTACTCAAGTCCGTGTCCGTTCCAACACGGCACTTGAAGGAAAGGATTAATGACGGCTCGCATCGACGCACTCGTCATTGGTTTCGCTGGTGGGACGGTTTCAAGAAGGTTATACCGAACGGATTCGATCAGGGACGAAGCCAAGCTTGCTTCTCCACATCAGCTAAAGCTTGTGTTTAAAGCAGCCTTGTAGGGCGGAATCAGACTTCAACGGTTCCCCGCCTGATAATGCCGCTGCCGCCCTCCTTGGTGACATTCAATTTGACTGGTATGATCAGCGTCGCATCCTTCAGTTAATTCGACGCTCCTGGTCGGCCGCCCTTAGAATCGAGCATCTCAGCCTGATTTCTAGGGGTCCTGAGATGAAAAGGGTCCGACAAGTAGCAATCTCGGTGATTGAAACGGAGTTCGGACAATCCTAACTCAGGACGAAGCTCTTGTTGGTCTGATCCTCAGTGTCGGTGATTTAAATTTCAGGGAGATGACTCAAGAAATGATTGAGCAGATCATGTTGAGGTTTATGAGGATGCAGGAGTTGAACTTTTCACGACTTTCAAAGGGTTGCCGATGCAATGGAACTTCCCAAACTTACACCACCATCGCAAGTACTTTGGTTTGCTGGGTGTGCCTTCCTTTCGTTCACTTTCAACCTGCATCTTTTAACATCGACGATTAACTTCAACTAACTCAATCTTGAACATTACATCTACACTTCCAGTCTTAAACAACTTCGCCACAACTGTTGCACAATGAAGGCCCCGTCTACACTACTCAAGTCTCCAGCATCAACTCAAGACACGTTGTTTGTGTGAGCACCCAGAGCCCGATCTCCTCAACCTCACCAATCATCAACCCGACATCGACGCTGCTGACAAATTCGACAGAAAAATCAGACATACTTTCGATCACTCCATCAATCATGGTTAACGTAACGCTCAGAAAGGATATTTCTGTCTTTGATCAGAATCCCACAGATCTGTCGCATACTGTCCGGGAATAATTTGGTGATTGATGCACAGTTTCTTCGACAGCCGTCGAGTCATGCTTAAGGCAGTTGCTCATAGCCGCTTTATGATGAAACACATTAACAATGGCATTGTTGAACACTTCTAAAGAGATACAAAGACGTTGCAGACCCTTCGCATATTATGTTTCTTCCACTTCTCGTTTCTTTCATGGTGCGGATTAAGGCTCAGTTAAAAAGAGTCACATCAGGCAGCACCTCGCTGCGTGTTGGCTTCACAATCACCTGCATGACCAAAATGTGAGCCATCGCCCCAACACTGGCACGCTATCAGCCAACGGCGTCCATCATTTCAACCACCCTTGCTGCTTATGCCTCTCTTGGCGCATTTCCAGCTGCAATATGGCGTACAGCGGTCACACTTCGAACTTGATAGGCAATAGATCCGAGAGCCTGATCCCCTAAGCCCGGCCCGTTGCGCTATCCAGCGAGGATCTACCAATCGCCCTCTGATACTTCGAGCAAGCCCCGCGTTATCTTGAGCCGCAGCCATCGGTAGAGCGAATATCTAGCAACCTGCCCGGCATGCCTGGCACAGTCCCCAACCATTCCCGAGGCAGATTATCTTCAGGCGGAAAGAAAAACGCCCAAGGCGAACTTGCGCAATACAAGACTGAGGAAACAAAGACTTCGTCACCAGAATCTAACCGCATTGCACAATCACCAATCGTTTGGTTGCCACCATGAAGCACAACTCTATCGTTGCATACAAGGTGCGGCTAGAAGATGTACGAGAGCACCTTCGGGCCAAGTTCAATGACCAGACCATTGAGGTCGAGGTATGTAGATCGGGTCACTGGGAGTGGCAGTACTCTCGTGTACCAGAAGCTGATCCGTGGCTCCAGCATATAGGAACCGAGTTTGTGTTCTATCTTCCAGTGACCTTGACTGAAGTGGGTTGTCTTTTGCGTTTGAATATCTTGTGATGCCTCGCCCAACAGCTGACGTTCGGAACAGGCTGAGAAAGACGAAATCTATGATCTAGCGCCATGAACCATGCAAATGGCTACAAAGATATTCCTGATATATCTTTTCACAATACCCAATGTGAATTCTTGCTTTTACTTCCAGTCATTTACGCATATGAGCAATATTGAGTGTTCTGTTCGGGTTACATGAGGCAAGTTGTATGCACCTTCGACTCAGCCACTTTGTATGTCAGTGCCCTACCTGGCCTCATACACATTATCTATCTCTACCATCTTCATTCACACCATCCACAATCATCACTGCCAACTTGCTTTTGTGCACAGTCAATGTCAGGCACTCTTCATCAAATTTTGCCGTTGCATATGATCTAGGCTATGCGAATCCCGGATCCCTGTTCTGTGGAATTGGAATTCTCTTCGTGGAAATAAAATAGCTTGGTCCCGAGTAATCTACGAAACCTTCAAGCACTAGCTCATTCATCAAATTGCCATATACTATCATGTCCTCCCAAAATAGTATCACTACTGTGGAGCTGTCCGAACAGGAACGCTACTTTGACAGGATATGCGATGCTTCTCACAACTACCCTCAAACTGCTCCCAGCAGCAGAAGAAGTACCAGATCCCGGCAAGCAGTAGCTACTACGTGGAATCGAGAAGCAGCTCGTATCTTCCACCCGAGACCCGAAAATGCTTGTCTCAAGATCTTTGAAACGTGCAATTGCATGACTCCATGCAACTGTCAGTCGCTCTCGGGTGATGTCAAGACCATGGAAGATCTATTACTTCGCTTACAGCCGAACAAGAAAGCCCCAAAGATGAGATACGTGTAAGTGCGCTGGAATTTACTTAGGCACAGGATTTAACAAACTCAGATCTCTCCTTTCCAAATCTTCCAAAGATCAAGTCAGATGTCCAATTAAGATGTTCAAATATCTATGCACATATCAACGAATCCCACCTTCGTTCCTGAACTGTCTCTACTCTTTCCGTCGGTCGCACTCTGCTCAGGAATGGTGTAACCTTCCTCAATTCAACGACGACAATACTTTGCTCTCGTCTGAGGATGATATCCTGCCCCTCGATCGAATGGGTCTCTCAGGGCGCGAAATTAGGTATTCGTTTGTCTTGAGATCCGTCGAGAGCTCCACCTCCATCCCAAACAGATCTTGGGGAGTCCGGCAACTCGCAGTATATCATTCCTTTGACATTAAAAACGGTCAGTCGTTTTGGGTAACCTGCAAGGGAAACTCGCTGAACGAGGAGTTGTTCCAAGAAGCTTTGGCTGAGAATAAATGTCTTCAATCAAGTGTTCTGGAATCTGTTCCACAGGCGTTCTCGTCTTCCCTTGAGGTTCTCACTATGCTGATTGATTGGTGCGATGATGATTGGATATTCTACATCAACGAACTTTTTGATGGGATCAAACCACTTGTGGACAAAGCGAGAACGCCCGCCATAAAAGACGAGTCAGCCCTTACCAAAGACGTGAAAATCATAACAGGTTTGGCCGAATCTCCCTCGAAAAGGCTCTCGCATATGACAAGCCTCGAATCTGGGACAACCCGCAGTCAGAGCAATGAAAAGGGGGACCCGTGGGGTGATCTCAATGACCGAGTCAAACGACTCGAGAGGCTTGAAGTGTTTTCTTTTGACGAGCTACAGAAACTACAGCAAGGCCTGGAGACGATCCAGGAAGCGCTCCTGGTTCTTAAGCTAAACAACCAAGTCATCAGACAGATCCGCGAGCACTACCAGTGTCTTATGACCCAGTATCGGCTTCCCGCTTTGAAAGGGATCAAGAGGGGTTGCGAGGAGTCGTTCCTTCAATATTGTCGGCACTCTCGAAATATTGAGGCCAATATCGATTCTCATCAGGCGCAGCTCAATGCACTACTATTGCTCGTCAAGGAGAGCAAAGAAATGGTAATTCACTCTTCCACGCTGAGAGATCCAGGGCTGATTTCCTTAGTACAACACCATTCTCCAATACAAAACCATCCAGATCAACAAGATCTACGCAGAGAGCGCTCACTTGTCGACTCGGAATATGGAGAATATCGCAAACAAGACCAAGCGAGAGACGAGTTCAATGCATATCATCACTTTTGTGACTCTGATTTTCCTCCCTGGAACATTCATGGCTGTACGTCACTGTGTCCTTGGACATGTTGCAACAACTAATTATATTTGAAGTCTTTCTTCCAGAGCGGTATTCTTGAGTGGCCTCAAGTGAACGCAAAGGCGCCATGGAGGCTGAACAAGGAGATATTTTCTCTATTTTTTGGCCTCTCCGCTACCATCACGATCGTCACCATTGTTGTTTGGATGATCATTCTTTTCATGCTGCGCAGGCCACAGAGCGAAAGAGTCAAACACGCACCTTAGAGTAACACAGCACAACCTCATTTCATTTCCTACCATTTTGTTCCTATCTGTACTTTATAGACAATAGATTTCAACACGAGTCAGGAGCTCTTAAACAAGATATATCTCAGCAATTATAGACAAAGCAGCATATGCCTGATGATGTCGATTCATGTCCATGCGTGGGATCATTTGTTAGGCTGCAGCCTGGTTCCCCGCGCCGATGTGCATGTCACACCATCTCGTGTCTCACTCTCTCGTGAGGCTCTGCCATCTGGTCTCGGACAAGCCTCCTCATGATGAGCTATGTCCACCATGTTCCATCTCAGCCACTTTCAAGGTGCAGGTTCTCAGATTAGAGATCCAAATCGTACGAGAAGGCAGACAAAGAGTGCTTTTGCTTTTGCTTTTTTAAGGCATCTTCGACACAGCCTACTTGGCCAGATGGTGGTGGGCATGATACAATGTTGCAGAGGAGAGCCTTGCTGCATATGCACACCCTTCCTAACCAATCTGGAAAGCTGATGACCCGAATTGGCGCGAATTGAATGTGCCTTGTTGGAGAAGATCGCACATGCTTCTGATGCGAACCACTGTCCCGCGCGACCTTAAATAATTTACGGGAAAAGACCTTCACCACTTTTACCTTCCATCATCATCACCAGATTCCCATCTTCTGCATATCTGAATTGTACATAATTGGGCCAGAAAGATTGCTGTTTTCACCTTCACACCGGACTCTTGTGATCCTCGTTGAATAGCCGCCATGTTCAATCCTCGAAAGCGCCCGCGCGACGAGCGCAATGAGGAGTTTATACGATATGTTCGGCAGGAATCGCAACCGGGACTCGACGGAAACGACATTGTGACCAGGTTCGTGAGCCCTGCAGTTACGGCCAGATGGTGGAAGAAAAGTGGCCAGCGAAGATTATCTCGCGCGATCGATCGCAACATTCACGCTCTTCCTACGACGATTGAGAATGGCTACTTGAACATCTTCTCCATTTTGGTGTACATCAGCAGGACATACCTCATCAATAACTTTACTTCCAATGGTTATCAGGACCAGCAACTCCCTTTACTCAATGCGCGATGTTTCGGCGACGACCCTGCACTTATCGACGACATGAACGAGTTTTGCGAGAACCAGTGGATGTTCTGCCCTCTTATGTTCTCGAGACATACCCCCATGGATAAGCGATACATCGATCCTCGACAAATATTACCTATCAAAACAACTTTCACGATAACCACTGATTCAAACTACTCTAAATCAATCATCAGAGTTGTGACCTTGTACCCTGAATGCTTCGATCGCGAATGGAGTCCAACGGTAAGTTCCCTCCTCCGCATCTCCCATTCCAGCTAACTTGAGCAGGGTACTGTCGTTTTTAAAGAGTACCGCACACGAGAAAGAGAAACTTTGCGAGATGCATGGATCAAGGAATACAATGCTTTCGCCGCGATCGAGTCTTGCGATTACATTGTTAAATATCTTGGTTCATTTCAACAGAATAATCGCTGTTTTATGATCCTGGAGCATGCGAGTGAAGGTAGCCTTCTCGAATTATTCAAGCGCAATGAAAGACCAGTCACGGAAGAAGAGCGGCGGTATTTCTTATATGGCTTGATGGGCCTCACCAAAGCCATCGATAAGATACAAAACCTAGGAGGCGGCCCTAGGAATCAGCGAACAGGATTGTACGTGACACTCCCGGTTTTCTCGATTGTTACTAATGTCGTAGCGCTCACCGTGATATCAAGCCTGCCAACATCTTGGTATTCCCTGGTCAAGATGGGCGGTACTCGTATGGCTTCCGAATGAAGCTTGCTGATTTCGACACTGCGACGCCTAATCGACCGATAGATGAGGATGAATCCAGTTTCCAGGATAATGACGGAAACAGGACATATTGTAACTACTCTCATCTTACAGTATTGGGTTGTGTTAACAAGTTACAACAGGCTCTCCCGAAGCAACCAGGCTCTACAGGGACCAGGAGAAGGGTTTTATGCAGGTTCCAGTAGCCTCCGATGTCTGGTCACTTGGTTGTGTCATCAGCGAAGCAATTGTCTGGGTTGCTGGAGGGACGGCTGCCCTTGATGAAGCTGCTAGCGATCGCAGAATGGAGATCAAGACACATTGGCCACTTCTTGCCGATGGCAGCTTTGGCGAATGTTTCCATAACAGCTCCACAGCGCTCACTTGTGTTGTGAAATCACATTCAGCGGCGCTCGATGCGCTACAAGGTCCCATTTTCCTCTCACGGAATGTCTGCAGCCTCGTCGAGCGTTGGATGCTTGTGCCATATGGAGAAAGACAATCCCCCATCCTTATCTGGAAAACCTTTGAGAGAAATTACCGGGAAATCTTTGACCCTGCTCCCCCCTTAGGTCATCATGGCACGACTCTCTTGCCTCAACCCGGCTTCTATAAAACCCCGATACTCACTCAGTCACCCATGAACATGGCCCAGTCATTTTTCCAGCCAGACCGATCTCCTCACCAACGGACGTCCTTCCATTCGGGATCTTCGCGCCAGGTCGGTATGGCGTTGGATCGCCCAGACATGCACCAGCGAGACCCTCTTGGCATCAATACTCGAATGACTTCGAATAACGGAGCCCCAATCGATCGCCACGCATCAGCTCAATGGAGTCACAATAGTTTTCAGGCTATATCTGAGCTGGGAGACAAATCGTCCCCTGCGTCGGCGGTATCTACCAAGGACTTCAACCTTGCAAACACTTTGGGTTCTCCAACGCATCCTGGCATCTCATTTCCTCCTCAAGATAACCATTACCATTCGATTACCGACGCCAACAGCCCTGCCAAGACATCTGCCGACATCACCAGACTCACTCCGCAGAAACAGAATGAGGGGGGTATGTATGGGGACCTTACTATTGACCATGTTGTCAGTCACCGTAAGAAAAATGGTAAAAGGGAATCATTGGAGGGCTACGAAAAGTTTCGTAATCGGATGGGAAGTCGGCGGTTTGTCTTTATAATAGACGATTCTGAGACGATGCGTGATAGGGAGCGCGAGGTACTTAAAGTGTTAGAGGTCTTGGTATGGCTCGTTAGGAAGATCGATCATTCTGGTCCAGAAATCCGCTTCACTTCAAAACCAGACAAGAGATTCCCGATAGAACGTCGACCTCGATTTCTTCTCAAGATGGACAAATTCATCAGCCCAGTGCGAGAATGGCTTGGTGGCAACGATGCTGAGACTCTCTGCAATATGAAACATTCATTCAACCAAATATTCGCAGATGCCAATATGGTAGATCCCAAACGACCAACAAGCGTTGTTATTTTGACCGATGGAATATGGGAGCACGGTGGTTCTCTCGAAGAGAAAGGTGTTGAAGCCTGCATAACGAAGATCATCAGGCGAATGGAAGACAAAGGCATCGGCGACACCGCTTTCGCCTTTCAGTTCGTCAGCTTCGGTAATGATCCAGTTGGTCTTCGCCGGCTGAAATATCTAGACGACGATGCCCTCTACGGAGGGGATGAAGATAACCGGACGTAAGTTATGGTCACAGTGGGAAGGATCAAGGCTGACTTTTGCAGTGATATTGTTGACCATAAGAGCTCTGAATCGAATGTCTGGGCAATACTCACGGGTTCGGTGAGTCCAGGTAACGATAAGATCTCGGCGAGTCCCTCAACCGAGAGGCCATCGTATTCTCAGGGAGAATAAGCGATTATTTATATGGCATGCGGGTCTTGGAGACGTTGGCGTTATATGATGAACATTTACAATGTGGCATTAGACTTGGTTTATATAAATACCCATATACTGCACCTTACTCTTGGAATTTAGGATCAGTGTCCTTGAATCGATTTTGTAAAATGTTGTCGAGATGATAAACGAATCAAGCTATACTTGTACAGTTCTAGCGCATTCTCCTGTTTCCCTTCCTGGCTTTTAGACAGTCTGGGATTGGATGGTGCCGTTAGCTCAGTGACTTCGCTTGGTTGCCTGAGTGTTACCCTATGCCTTGGGTGATCAACGCTTTGACGAAGAGGTTGTATATTAAGGGGAGACAAGAAAACCCAGGATCTTTAACCTAAGTGATGAAAGATTTCGGCGCCCTGGTTTTACGTCAGAGGGTTTGTTTCCCCTCAAGGAATACGTATAATGACTTATGGTAAGAACTAGGCTAGTGATTTAAACATGATTCCAATAGTAAAAGACCATTGTGGGTGTTATACGCTTGCTATTCTGTGAATACTCACTAACACCCCACTGAAAAATCGAGGGCTTTTACCAGCAGAAAATTGTAGCGAATAGAACAAGACTCGAAAGGTCAAATTAATGCCAGATATCAGAGAAAGCGCCTTTCTTGAGCACACGGAGAATAGACTTGTCTCAGGTGAACAAAATTTTAATGACTTCCACGAATCCCTATTGTGTCAAAGGACAACAAGAAAGTAATATTTAGCGACTGTGTAGTGAACTAAAGATGAGTTAAAAACGGCTAATTTGAGAGTTCGATTTATGAATAGTTACGTGAAATGAATATGAATCATCTCGTAGGGACAAGAAGTGAGCAATATTGACATGATCTGTCCCCCTCGAGCTTTGCCAATGACATAACATAAAATTTCCTACTAGATGGACGGAAAATAGTCTCATAATTGTAACGTAGAGTGTTGATTTCTATCAGATGAAATGTTGGAGTCACCGGGCTGCTATGTTGCATTAAGGCCTCGGTGCCTCCAGTGGCTTTTTGGCAAGGCCTAGTCTTGGTCGACGACGATACGGTCGTACATATACGGCCAACAAAAAAAAACCTCTGTTTAATTTTATATCTCTCAGCCATTATTCGAGATATTGTGTTCTCAGTGTCGTGTCAGACCACACAGTGCTACATAAGAATGAAACTGACCTACACATCAGCACCTGGCTTCATCAAATACTTACTTAGGTGACATTGACCGAGCGATAGCGCTTTTAAAAGAGATAAAAGCTGCAGTTTATAATAGAAGTAAGAACGTATTGTCAATTGAGGTCTGTCCAGGTATGTAGTATTCTAGACATCCGATTTTGGCTCATACAGAATACAGCAGATTTGACAGGGCTCATTCGATGCATACAGTATCACGACGACCTCACTAAACTTTACAGTAACTCGCACAATACAATAAATATAAATTCCTTGAAACCACGTAGAAACACAATTATTACCCCAGCTTACCAAAAGAATTACAACAGTTGGAAGACCAGCCAAGACGTTTCATCCTCTGGCCATATCCGGGGACGGGCGCTAAACCCCAAAAGACCCAAGCGCCAAAAGCTAAGGCAAGCTACCTTTCATCACATCCCCTCCACTCCAACTTTCCAACCCTCCATCATCACCAACACCAACAACCTCACTCCCATCATGGCCTCCTACATCGACACCTCCCTCGCTGAGGCCCAGCCCGCCCCCGAACTCCTCGGTGAAGTCAAGAAGCCCAAGAAGAAAAAGGTGCTGCTCATGGGAAAGTCCGGCTCCGGCAAGTCGAGCATGAGGAGCATTATCTTTAGCAACTATATTGCCCGCGATACACGAAGACTGTAAGTCCCGCTGCCTCGCTTGGTCTTGGGTTAGGCTGATTATTTAGGGGCGCAACTATCGATATCGATCTTTCGCACGTCAAGTTCCTCGGAAACCTCACACTCAACCTCTGGGACTGCGGTGGTCAAGAGGCCTTTATGGAGAACTATCTCTCGCAACAGCGCGTCCACGTCTTTTCTAACGTCGGTGTTCTCATCTACGTCTTCGACATTGAATCCCGCGACGTCGACCGCGATCTCGCAACCTACGTCTCCATCCTCTCCGCCTTGCTTCAATACTCTCCCGCCGCAAAGATCTACATCCTCATTCACAAGATGGATCTCGTCGTCCCAACGGCACGTGAGTCCGTTTACGACGAGCGCATTCGGGTTGTGCGACAGAAGACCTTTGAGTATGCGAATTCAGTCGGTATTGCTGCGTCGTCGATCGAGCTTACGCCGTTTGCGACGTCGATTTGGGATCAGAGCTTGTATAAAGCGTGGGCGTCGATTATTCACGATCTTGTGCCTAACCTCTCCGTCATTGAGCGAAATCTCGCAAACCTGGGCCTTGCCATCGAAGCTGAAGAGCTGCTGCTATTCGAGCGCACATCGTTCCTTGCCGTATCATCCTGGACATCATCTGAAGGCCAACGCAACCCAACTGAGGATCGACTAGAGCGCATGTCCAACATCATGAAGCATTTCAAGCAGAGTATTTCGCGCTTTACCGGTACGCCGCGCAATGCCGAGCAGTTTATTCGCATGGAACACAAGGCCGGCAACCGATTCAGTTTGTTTATCCTCAAGTTCACGACAAACACGTATCTCATGGTTGTTCTTCCACCCGGAGAAGCTCGATTCAACGCCGCCATGCTCAATTGTCAGATCGCCATTGAACACTTCAGATTTCTGGATGGCCCCGCAACTCCAGCTCCCAACACCGCCACTGCTGCCGCCTAAACTGACAAGACCGCATAGATCGGAGTTATCACGGCGCATGGCTTGTTATTTGGCGTTAGGTGTTGAGATACCACTCTAGGTGATATTTTTGAGTATCAATTACATATATGCATGCATGGCTCATTTACAATTCATTTCGCATTTTAGCTGTCTGTGATTCTATCCATGACCTCTATAAGTCAATGCTAGCATCCGCATTTGTTGACCAGTCCGTAAATCAACCTCAACGCCGATTTTTCCATTTCTAAGTCCATTTGACAACTGCGGTACCGCCCTTCTTGAATTCGGGCATCTCTCCAAGAACCAAACTGCGGTCGGTGTGATCCTTGTTGGGGAATGTCGTGGAAAGAACCCATGATCGAGATCGGGTGTCTGGGGACGCTCCCTGCACGAAACCGTAGACATCGTCGATAGTGTGGGTGGTGTTGAAACGAGCGGGTAGGCGTGTGCCATCGGGCATCTGGATTCGGATCATGATTGTAGGCTGAGCATCATCGACGGTGGGAGCATTGGAGGACGAGGGAGCGGCGGAAGAAGCAGCAGGGGCAGGAGAAGAGCTTGAGCCCTCAACACCAGGAACAACAGCTCCAAGTCGCTGACCAGAGCCACCGAAAGGTCTGTACTTCTTGGGCTGTGGCTGGTATGGTGTGTCGTGCTGGTGGAGCTTGACATCGATGGGCTGGTCATGCTGCACATTCATGAGGTGAAGAGGTGCGCGTCCAGCTCGGATCAGGGCGAGGTCGGCCTGGTTTGCGGGATCGTCAAATCGGCGAAGGTCACCGTCATCGATGCTGAAACCATCTTGCCAGATGTGAAGAACTCGTTCTTGAGGTTCGGCGTTTGAAGAGCGAGCTGGGCCGAGAGGATCAGGAATGCTGCGGCTCTCGACACCGTCCCCGCCAAGGGTCTGTCCAGTTCCTCGGAAGCGACTAGGCTCAGAAGGGCCAGCCTCGTTCTCGGCCTCGGGGCGTTGAGCGTTGCTAATCTGTCAGTTAAATTCACCTTCATATGCTCAGAGACTTACGCTCGGGCCTTGGCGAGAATGTCACTGATGATCTTCTTGGGACCGCCCTCCTGATGCGGATCTTGAACAGCCAAACCAGACTTCTCACCACCAGCAAACAAGTTTCCTCGTCCATCATCGTCTTCGCCGTCGAAGTCATCATCATCGTCATCACCGTGATCGTGTTGATGGGATGAGCTACCGAGAGATCCTAGAGTAGCAATCCCCCTCTTCCTCTGTTGTGATGCGGCAGGTTTGCGAGTTGGTTGGCTGCTGCGAGCAGCCTCTGGAGCTGGTCGACCGTCGAGAGTTCGAGGGCCCGTGTAGTTGTCAGGAGCGGCAGCGGGAGCTGTGGATGTGTCGCGGTTGTCATCTTCGGCATCACGGAACCAGGCATTGCTGGCCTCGGCGAGGTCCCAGTTGTGGGCTTCGAGATACTGCCTGGCCTTGAGCGCGTTAGCTGGAGCATTCAGTGCGAGTCAGATAGATGCGAACCTCTTCAGGACTTGCGCCGCTCAGGCCTGCAAACTCCACGATCTGGGCGTCGTGGTCTGCCATGTTGACGATTGAAGGCGGGGTAGTTGAAATAAGTGTTGATGTTTTCAAAAGTTGCAGATTTGTGGGGAGCGTTGGTATATTTGAAGGTGATTGAATCAAGATAAAAAGACACGTCAATCTCAAAATGTGTTTGGTGATGAATGAAGGTTCCAGCATCAGGCAGGCAGCTTGCTCGTCACCTCTAGGCAGAGGAAGCTCTAGGTTGGTGGCGGTGGGCTCCTTCACCCCACCTTCCTCGACTGGGCCATGACACAAGTGGGGACCCACTCACCACTTCAACCTGCGGAAGTCAGGTCCATCTCTGCCCCGGTCCTGCAGCCTTACGTAAGGATCTGGGGGAATCAAGCGCGACGGTCGAGAAGCCGAGATCGTCAACAACCTCTTCAGAAGCTAGCTCAAGCCGACAACGACCAGCAATCGAGCTTCATATTATTTACTCCTTCATCTTTATCCGAACCTGCGCTCACATTTCGAAGCCTGCCATGTCCGACGAACACAACCACCTCGCCGAGTCCGGCGTGACATTGCACTCCGACAGCGAATTATACTCTGCAGGCGATGATCTCTCGTCACCTCCCTCGTCAAACTCACCTGTCATTCTTTACAAGCCCCCTACAGTGTGGTCTTTGATACGGGGAGCTGCTATTAACCTCCTACTACCTTTTGTCAACGGCATGATGCTTGGATTTGGAGAGCTCTTTGCTCATGAAGCTGCTTTCAGGCTGGGATGGGGAGGTACAAAGGTATACCATACTGTGCAGTTCTCAAAGCTATCAACCCTTACTAACAAATACAGGTCTTTCCCCTCTCGCGCAGAAGAGTTCACCCTATCGGACCTGGTATCGAGCTTCGAGAAAAGCCATATGCTCCTCGCCCTTCGCTGGACGATTTTGCAAGCCTGGAGTAAAATGTCGGAAACTCTTCACCTTACGGATTCTTATTCATCACACCCAAGACGCACTCATCGCTATGAATGATCTACGAAAGAGCAAGGACGGATGAATGCATATCATGTTAAATAATTTGAGATTATATATTAGACAGGAACATGGATTGTGGCGTTTCGTTGCACCGGTGGTTCAAAATGTAAAAATCACTCATTCGAACGCAGCGAGGTCAATTACAGCCACTCGACTCAATCTCTCAACTCTAATCACTCCCAATCGACTCGTCACAGGCCGAGGCCTAATGACAAGGCCATTCGGAGATCATCGGCGACGGACTTTCGCGAACCCGACATTTACCCGCCGGTCCCGGAAAACCTCCAAAAAATTCCCAGCAACATCGCGCAACTTATTGTCCGACCCATCCCACTTCATCACCGCCGCAATGCTTCCCAGCCGAGGAATTGTGCGCTCTTTGCCTTCGGGCGCTTTCCAGAGGCCATGTGGTCATTCTGTGTGTTTCTCTCTGACCAATTAATAGACTACACTAACAATTGTAGATGTCAAGGACCCTGGGTAGAAAATTCGATGCTCGACAGTTCGGCACAGCGATGAAGAGCGCTCGCACACCTCTCACGGCTGGGACAAGAGTTGGTGTCAGGAACATTGCTGCGCCTATTGTTTTGGGGGGTGTTGCTTCTTCAAGGCAACTCTCGCTATGGGGTTACAACATCTATGGAAAGAAGAAGACAGAAGAGCCAGCTGTTGAAGCCGTCACAACGCCAGAAGCTCCCACTCCTCCCGAGACTATCGACCCCACACCCATCAATGAAGCTCCTACTCCTGCCGCCGATAAGTTAGCAGATGTGACACAGTCTGCTGAGCCATCTTCAGTTCTGCCCTCCGAATTCGACCTCGAAAGTATTGCCGACCTCGCCAACCCCAGCATTCTCACGATGCCCGAGAACATTGGTTTCCTGAAGGAAATCGGCCTCGATTACGGCTGGGGCCCTACGTCCGTCATGCAATGGGTTTTGGAGCACGTTCATGTGTATACCGGTCTCGGATGGGGTGGCTCGATTGTCGCAACTGCCCTCTTATTACGTGTCATCATGATCTACCCTCAACTTCGCAGTGTCAAGTTCAGCGCTGCCACGGCCAAGATGAAGTCTGATCCTCGATCAGTGGAAAGCCTAGAGCTTTTGAAGAAGGGCTACCAGACAGGTGATCGGGAGATGATTCAAAAGGGACAGTTTATCGGCAATATGGTCCGAAAGGAATACGGGACCGAGATCAAGAACATGTTCTGGGCTTTTGTCCAGGTTCCCTTCAGTTTCGGTCTCTTCCGAGTCATCAACGGCATGATTCACATCCCAGTTCCCTCTATGGAGAACGCTGGCTGGGCCTGGTTCGCCGACCTTACGGCTGCCGATCCCTTTTACGCCCTTCCTATCGCTGGTACTGTTCTCCTGGTCGGCACTTTGAAGGTAAGATTTCCCGGCCTCTATATGAGATTCTATCTAACATCAATCTAGCTCAACTCTAAATACACGCCCCCTGAGCAAAAAGCCATGATGCAGAACATGGTCTACGTCATGAGTGCAGTTACTCTAGTTGCCACAAGCTTCCTCGGCGCTGGTGTCAACCTCATGATGGTTTCCACTGGAGCTGCCACCTTCGTCACAGCCGCCATTCTCAACAACGAGTCCGTCCGTCGCGCTCTCGATCTTCCCATCCCCAAGATTGTGGAGCCCGTCTACAAGCCTCCCCGCGTCACTCAGGCCAAGGGATTCGAGGGCATTCGTGAGCGTCTCACCGATAACCTTGACAACATGAAGAAGAGTGTCTCCGACTCAGTCGGCAACATGACGAATCAGTACAGCGGTACTGCTGAGGAGCGCGCTGAGAAGGCGAGAAAGGAGCAGATTCAGAAGCTTGAGAACATGCGACGAAAGTTGGAGCGTGATGAGTTTGAGAAGAAGTACAAGCGATGAGCAACTGTGTCACAAATAACTGTAAAATAAGGATAAACTTGTACAGGCATTGTATAATAGGCATTGGCGGGGCTTTTGCATGACTGGATATAAAAGTGTCTGCATGTATCTATCGATGGTCGAGTATCGATGTAATAGAACAACCATCCCAATTAATTCTGTTCAAAGACAACTCAACTCAATGAATCAAGCGGCAAACGCCTTGAACGACTCGACTTGACTTGACTTGTGTCTCAATTATAAAACTAGGCAAACCCCCTGCCAAGGATTTCTTTTCCGCCCTGGCGCTCCCTTTTGCCCATTCCATTTCAATTCATCTCATCTTGCTGTGTCTGTAATAAAATAAAGCCCACCACCTTTTTCTTGCCATTTTCGCATACGGCAAAAAGAAAAAGAAAAAAAAAACACATCTTCTGGTTTTAATTTGAATAAATGCTTTGAATGCTTTCGAAGTGAGTTTAAAAAAAGAAACTTTAAGCTTCACGCTCTATTTCCTCCCCCCTCGAGTTTCCCGTAATGTTCATTTCAGTTAATACATCCAAGAAGGGCATATGTTGATTAAAACAGCGCCTTTTGTTTAGAACACGGTGCCGTCGCTCTCGATAAGGATCGGGGGCTCCTTGGTATTAGGTCTGTTGATCTCGGCAATCTCGCGGCCGCCCTGGAATGAGTTAGTACTGTTTCGGGAGATGTTGTTTGGTGGAATAAGACTTACCCTCCAGCTACCAGCCTCTAGCAACTGTGCCAAAGTCAATTCATTTCCACCCAGCTCTGGCTTCAGTGTCTTGTTGACCTCGACGCACAGCATATCGAGGAACCCGACTGTGACACCTCTCCACTCAACGATGACATCGTCACTGGGCTCAAACATGGGTGCTACCTCGACACCCTTGGCGCCTGTCCGTTGCACCCATTCGTTGTAGTTCTGAAGACCCCTCTCCAAATCATCCTTCCTCAAGTTCAAGACACCCATATCGACGAAGAGACCACCGTTTCGGTACTCCGGCAGACCAGTGAGCAATTCTGTTCCAGCAAAGTGCATCTTGAGGAGTTGTTGCATCGGTTGCATGAGCGAGTAGGTGAGCCATTGGGTGAGCTTGTGGAAAGGAAGAATAGACTCCCAAGCAGCGGCGTTTGAGCTGTTGGGGAAAGCGGAAACCTTGGGAGATGCGCCAGGTTGAGGCATCGCTTGGCAGGGCCAAGCGTCACCAAGAGAGACACCGTTGATCGCAGTTCGGTTTGCGGGCCAGATGGGAGCGAGACCGGTCATTAGGACGTTCCACAGGACGGGCAGGGGGACGATAAGCATAGACGAAGCTTGTGTTGAGGGGTGGCCGAGGAGATGGTCTAAAAAAGATTAGCTTCGTCGCGGGAGACCGTTAAAGTTACATACCGATTAAGCATCCAGGGCGACCCTCAAAGCCCCAGAAATCGTCCTTAGCGGCTAAAGCTTCTCCAAGGCGGATCAGAAGATCGGTGCGACCCTGGATACCAGCCATTTCATTGCCAGGTTTTGATTGAAGACCAGCCGCGAGCTTCTCGACGGTGAGATTCTTGAGGCCATCCTTGTCGACCTGGAATTTGTTGTTGGGGTTTCCAGAAAACAATCCCTGCTGATATTAGCATCTTGTAATGCGACAGAAAATCTGTACTCACAGTCTTGAACATCTCCAAGCTGGCAACTGCGATACCCTCTGATCTTCTGTACACGCGACCATTCTCATTACTCTTGTATTGCCAGGAAGTGCCAGCGCCCGCATCTAGAAGCACGCTGACTAGGAAAAGGTCGATCAAGCGTCGGCATCGCTCTGTGTTATCCACATTGGTGGGCCAGGTGGAAAGAAGCTGGGCAATGCGATCTCGACCTCCGACAGCAAAGTGCTGGTATCTACCATGGCCGGGGATGCTGAGGAAAGGGGCATCATAGTCTCGCTACAAGCTGTTAGCTAGAAAATTGGCGATTCTCGTGGCCACTCACCTTGATAATTCCTGTAACAAAAGTAACCACGTCGGGAAACTTGCCCATATCCACATCGAAATGCTTCAACTCATTGCGCAGCGCCTTGTCAGTGACAATCTTGCTTCGCTCTCTCACAGCACCAAGACTTCGCAAGTAACCAGCAGGGTCGAGCTGAGGGTCCGGGGGTCGAGGGAGATCGATCTTTGGGAGTTTGACTGGAGACATTGGGCCACCGGGGGATGTACTGGTAGCTGAAGTTCGATTGAGGGGGTTGCGATTGGCGCCAGGAGCGGGAGATCTCAAGCTCGAAGAATGCGAGTTTACGCTCACATTGGATTGAGAGGTGTTGATGGCCTGGTCGCCCTTTGGCGTCTTGTCTTTACGAGAAAACAGGCCCATCTTGACGGGCTTGTCGGAAATAACGGCTACACAGTTGTTGTACAGAATCGAGGTAATTCGTGTTTTGTTGTATGTGGAAACTGATTCTGGGCTGATAGAAAGACCAGACGAGAAAGCTGAGGCTTCGGGGAGGTGGGGCCTCTTGGAGCGATGGACTGGACTGGACTGGACTGGACTGGAGGGGAAGGGTCCGTGAGTGAGTGGGAGTGGGCGCGCAGTCAGTCAGAGGCGGACAGAAGAAGGTTGAGAGAGGGACGAGCGTCTGCAGTGCGTCTGCGTCTTGGTCGTAGGTGCGTCGAGGATCGGAACGAAGCGAGAAATGATTCGATGGCTACAGCGCGGGATGCGCGGGCGTTGGCCTCGTGTCTTTGATGCAAGGGAGCAAGCAATTGAGATCTGACAGGACCTGAATCAGCGTCTAACAAGTCTCTCTTTTTTGCAGAAGCAAAAAAGAAGAAAGAAAAAGCTATAAACGACAAAAACAGAAACGGTAGACAAGAGGGAAGGGGATGGGGGTAGGAAGACGGGGCAGGGCGCTTTTGAGGAACCCAAAGACCCAAGAGCCAGAATCAG